>CM023487.1:87003578-87046807 GCA_013339685.2 Hyalomma asiaticum | reverse complement strand
AGGAAGTTGTACCTAAACAATGATGAAATTAAAATTTCACATGAGGTAAAAACACTTGCAGTTATATTTTCCGAAAATCTAATTTGGAACAAACATGTCGAATGTATGTGCGAGAAGCTAAACAGGATAACGGGACTATTACGCAGACACCGACATATCTTGCCCACCATTCTGAAACGTGCTGTGTATAACTCCCTATTTCTTTCTACAATAAATTACTGACATCTAGTCTGGGCTACAACATCAAAACAAAATATTACTAAGTTAAAACTGTGTCAGAAACGAGCCATTCGTGCTGTAGGAGATCTTGCTTCCAAAGAACACACGTCTAAATACTTTTACAAATACAAAATAATGCCAGTTGAATTTATTTACCCATTCCGTCTCGCCTGCATGTACAGAACTGCCTTGCGAATGGGAAATGTTAGTTATATGAATTTGTTTAACCTGCATCGTCGCGAAATTCTATATAGCACAAGACATACAGATCTTTGGGTAGCACGTTTTTGTCGTACTATGGGCAGCAATCAGTATCCTATCGTATTGCTGAACTTTTGAACACCTTAACTACACGTGGATTACACCCGGATAGCATGTCTCCTCGCTCCTTTTTTCACTCATTTCATTTCGCTAGATCCCACTGTGTAATTCCAGCAGAGCATGTGTATGTGTGTGTGTGTGTGTGTGTGTGTATATATATATATAAATGTACATATGCGTTTTTTACCTGTTTACGTAGAATTTGAGTCTGATGTGGTCATTGCGTTGCTTTCTCTTATTTGGTTGCGATTCTTCATTGCCACATGTTATTTCTCATTTAATTTAGTGCATATCTTTTTTCATGGCGTGGCTTTGCATTGTTACATTTATGAAAAAAATAAACCAGGGCTCAACTCATTACATGTACGCCTATGCTAGTGTATTACTCTTTCCCTTATTTCCATACCTATGCAAAGTGCTTTGACTTGTATTAACATGTTATCTACCTATAGTCAGTGCTGCACACTGTCGAACTGTAACAGAGGGGGCCGGGCTTGGTCAAGCTGCAGTAAGGCAGCTTTTTTCCGCGACCCCCTTTCTCCTTGCTGAGATGAAATATAGTTTGATTTGATTTGAATAGCATATGGGCTTGTCTGCCGTGCGCCACGGGTTCACGACTCGATAGACTGGGGATCGTGGCGGCACTGGGGCAAAGACAGGGGTAGGCACGGGAGCTGTGAGCGCGGTTCATCTGTGGTCGTGGTTGAGATAATGCGTCGGAGTACGTCAACGGAGCGGCGACTTGAGGAGACCGCTCTTGCGGGAGAACCTCGGACACTTGCTCCTGTATAACATGCCGAATAGTCGGGCTGAGGCACGAAGTTGACTGCGGCGGGGTGGAGATGAGCGAGAGCTGGCGGGCAAAGTCTTCCCTCACGAAAGCTTTGATCTGCGAGAGAAGGGCGGGGTCTTCAAAACTCGGTACCAAGGCCGACAGCGACTCCTGATGTGGTACAGGGCGGCGGGTCACAAGGCGTTGTCGGCGAAGCTCGTCGTAGCTTTGACATAGATTGATGACCTGGGTGACAGTTGAGGGGCTCTTGGAAATCGGCATTTGAAAAGCATCCTCATCGATACCCTTGAGTATGTGCTTGATTTTATCTCCCTCGGTCATTGCTGGATCGACACGCTTACACAAATCGATCACATCTACCAGGTAGCTAGTAAAATTCTCACCGGGCTGCTGAGATCGTGATTGAAGGCGTTGTTCTGCCCGGAGCTTTCTAACTGCCGGACGCCCGAATACTTCGCTGAACCTTGTTTTGAAGGCCGTCCAGCTGGGGACGTCTGTTTCGTGGTTTCGAAACCACAAGTGGGCAATTCCGGGGAGGTAAAAAGATACGGTGGCTAGTTTCGCGACGTCGTCCCATTTATTGTGGACACTCACGCGTTCGTGGGTGGAGAGCCAGTCATCAACGTCGTGGTTGTCGGTGCCACTGAATATCTGAGGGCCCCGCTGACGGGTCGCTCCATGGCAGACGCTGGTCTGGGGAGAACCTGGTGTTGAGCTCGAATCAGTGCCGCTAGCCATTGTGGGACGGAGAGTCCAGCTCCGCAGTTCCAAGATGATAGGAAACCCAGCAATCCTCCACCAATTGTGATAAGGAAGTCCAACCCAACCGCAGTTGTGGATGACGAGGTCACCACTGACTGGCAGACACGATGGCGTCTAGGCTTCACTAACTAGAGCAGCAAATCACGTTCAGCTCACGCCCCACTAGTGCAGCATTAGTGATCCGGCTTCTCCACTACAATATATTCAACTTTAATAATGCCGTAGTCTCGACACACGAGTTGGGTTGATGACAAATAACCTAAATTAGCTGCATTTCTGATAACTTTTTTCTGCAGTGCCTTAAGATTCATTATGTTTGTTTTTGTCGTAGTTGCCCACACTAAACTGCAGTAGTTTATGTTTGAAAGAAAAAGAGCATGATATATTTGCAATTTCACCTTTGTGGGTAAGATATGTCTGCAACGAGCTAGCACACCGACTACACTAGAGGCTCTTTTGCGAATATCAACGGCATGTCGGTTCCAGCTGAGGTTTGGTAAAAACGTGACACCAAGAATTTTATGTTCATCTACAAAAAGAATGTCTTCACCTGCGTAAGCTAACGCATGTGTTGGTAAATCTTTTGTTTTTACTTGGAATACGATGGCTTTTGTTTTCAGTGGATTAATTTTCAATAAATTATTCGTAGACCACAAAAAAGCTCGTTCATTAACTTATTGCACCGAATAATTAACTCATTTGCGTCAGGACCTGAAAAAAGTAGGTTAGTGTCATCAGCATATATGACAAAGCTCACACTGGGATCAATATCCGCACTGTCATTTATGTAAGCTTCTCTGGGGCACAGCATTTAATACAGGTAAATATGATGACGTATGAGTGTTTAATTGAACGCTGTCTGTTTTGCAAGTATGACTTTATCAACTCGAGTGACGTGCCGCGGATTCCGTACGATTCTAGCTTAAGGAGTAAAATGTTATGATTAATGCAATCGAATGCCTTGCTGAAATCGAGAAAAACAGCTAACGTGAAAACATCTCGTTCAAAATTTTGCAGTATCATTTCCTTAAGAGTTAATAGGGCTGTCTCCGTTGACCTTCATTTCCTAAAACCAAACTGAAAGTCAGTGATTATATTTCTGGAGCAGAAAAAGGCAGATATACGCGTATAGATTAATTTTTCTAAACCCTTAGAAAACACAGGAATAATAGATATAGGTCTATAATTAGTCACCAGGTTTCTGTCACCACCCTTGAACAATACAGTCACTCTGCTTCTTTTCATGTCTTCTGAAAAAACACCCGACTCAGGTATTAAATTAAAATGTGGCTGAGCGCAAATCTAAGACATATTTTATTGGTTTTATTTGAATGTTGTCGATGTCTAGTGCCTTACTGTTTTCTTGTTCATCCGTTGGTGCTAGAAAAATACTGTCGGGACATTTATTTCCTGTTGTAGCCCTGAAAAAGTCTGCTTGCAAAGTCCTGTTTGCTGATGCACCCACAGTGAATAAAGTGATCATTCAAGTGATTCGCAAGTTCTTCACCAGCAAGCTCGATATTGTCAACGGTAATCTAAGCTGGTGCAGAGTCTCGCCTATCGCGGCAAGGTACATTATTAATTAAGCGCCATACAACATCAGGTGATTGCTGTGCGCTTTCAGCAAATATTTTCTCGTATTAAGTTGTTTTCGCTCGCTTAAGCTCCCGATTTAGCTTGTTACGTATTTTTTAAAACTGCCAAGCACTCTGGATTTCAAGGAGAAGTTGTAAAGTTTGTTCTTAAGACGTATCATACTAGCAAGAGAGGATGTCACCCATGGTTTACGTACTTTTGTTTCGAAAGTTTAACTTGCTTGAATGGGAAGTGTTTTGCATATATATGCACAAAGACAGCGAGAAATTTTCAATAGGCTTCGTCTGCACTAGTCAAGTTGAAAAGTAAAGACTAATCATGTTCACTAATATCCTTCTTAAAAGATTCCAAACTGTGCTTTGTTTCAGTTTGCATTGTGTAGGGTTCTCGATAAGTCTCCTTAATATTCAACCTGTGGGAATAACACATAAATACCGGGCAATGATCACTTATATGTGACGAAACTGTTCCACGCTGAAATACACTGACTTCGATATTTGTTATTAATAAGTCAAGGCACGAGGCAGATAAAGGTGCAACACGTGTTGCTGTGGAAATGACATTCCTAAATCCGGTTACATTGAAGCATGTTCAAAAAGTCCGTGGTAATAGGATTATCATTCAAGATACTGATATTGAAATCTCCACCACATACTAGTGTAAAATGATTGGACGATACGTAATAGAGAAATTTATCAAAAATGCTTTGAAAACTCAAAATATAGCCCCCTGGAGGACGATACACAACTGCTATCACGCCTCAATTCTGCCTGAGTGCCAATGCTTCGTAGTCCTCACACGTGACACAGAAATCTGATAGTAAATTATACTTCCAGCGACCGTCTACGTGAATAGCAACGCCTCCACCGCGCCTGTTACGACGGTCAAGGAAAAATGCCTCATATCCATTAAACCTCTGCCGGCAACTCGCGCCGTCATACCACGTTTCAGTCATCAAGATGACTTGAAACTTGTACTGGAAATCGTTGAGAAGGTAGTGTATGACGTCACGCTTAGATTCTGCAGATCGCGCGTTGAAATGCAACACGGTCGAATGGAATCTGTTTTGAGCTCTAAGCAAATGAGGCAGTACGAACTCGTGGTATTCCATCTTTCTTGGACCAAAAGTGAGCCTTTACGAACTAGAAGTTATCTTAGATAAAGAATGTTCATCATGAATCTGAATTACAGCTGAAAGCTCGCTCTGCCTTGCGAAAATCTTGCCATTCGATGTCCACACAGATTTCCATTTGCACTCATGTTTCTTTCGTATTACTATTCCAAGTAGCCTTTTCAGTGTCGGGCAAAGGTGCTCATTGCTGTAAATCGGTGTGGAGATATCTAGTCCTACGTCTTTGTTTGTTAGTCTAGCCTTCTTTGCTTTGCTCAGAGTTGTATCACGCTTCGCTCTTGACTTGAATTGTACAACGATGTTGGATCGCTCGGGGTTTCGCGTAGGCACTCTGTGACAAGATTCTATGTCTGCTTCTCTGATTGGCTCATTAATGGCACTTCCGATCATTGATAGGATATGCGGCACACTTTTATTTTCTTGTTTAGCAACGCCCTGAATTTCTAGATTAACATTGCGAGAGTACTGCTCAGCAAGCAGAAGTCGCCTTTCCATGTCAACACATCTAGACTCCAGAGCTGGGCACTTAGCCTGAAGAAGCTCATTTTGTTTTTCCTGTTCAGCATTTACTGAGACCGCAGTGCTCAGCTTTCGCTTCAGTTCCTCAACTTCCTGGTGAGCAAATTCAATGCTGTTAGCCATATTCCGCTGCCCAGTTCTTAGTTCTAGAATTTCCGTTCGACGATCACGTTCGATCATGTCTTTATACTTTGCAAGCTCTTGTTTGAATTCCGCCCTTAGTTCTTCCTTGAGCTTTAATAGTTCATTTGTCATGGTTCAACAACAACAGTGCGCGCTCACACGTCCGTTAAAAAAAGAAGAGAAAAAGAAAGAAAGTCACAAACTTCACAAACTTGGCAGTGACGACGAAAAGGAAAAAAAAGGCTACAATGTGCAATTACTAACCTGCAGCAAAAAGCAGCAAGGATTAGGCGATATCGAAGCGTATTCGTCGCCACTGCCAAGTGGACTTAAGTTCATTTCTGAAGACGAAAAATGTTTACGAGGTTCATTACTAATCTGTTCGGGATCTTGCACTATTCTGTTTTCGATAGAGATAGTCTTGACGGCAGCTGTCTTGTTATCGGTATTTAGGAAATCATTAATGATATTCCATTTCTGTTTAACGCTTGCGAAAGCGCCGATTTCCCGTTCAAAATATCCTTTTCTCGCGTGCTTTAGGGCACCTTCTAACTGTACAGAAACGCTCTCGTAACGTTCGTTAAGTCGGGTGTTGAACGGCTGTCTTTTTGTTTTTCGATATAGATTATCATTCTTGCGGAGGGAATCTAAGAGAGCCGCAGACACCCACGGGCAACGCGGTTCACTATGTCGTTTGGTAAAAGGTACATCTTTAGTGCAAACTTTTACCGCATTTAAAATATTCAGGGTAAACTCACGCAGTGCTAGTTCAGGATCAGAAAAGCACAGGATGTTAGAAAAATCAGTGCACTCTATAAGCTCAACATAGTCGGACAGATTGAACTTCGTCCTATGCAATTGTCTTTTGGGAAGACTACTAGGTAAATCAAAATAGAAAAAAAGATCGGGTAGTGATCTGTAATACCTAGCTGTAGAATTCCTGTATGAGGGTGCATGTCGAGGTTGGAAATTACGTTATCAATTAATGAATTGGATCTTTTCCTTGAGCATCGGCTTGGGGCATTAATCAATGAATCAAAGCCGATGCCCACAAAACAGCCATTAAAGTCTGCAAAAGCAAGATTTTCATTGTCGCTTAAGTCAATGTTGAAATCACCTAAAATGAGCGCATTCTTATTTTCTCGTGAAATTTTGTCTAGCGTTTCCGATAATCCCACACAAATGTCTTTGATCGATGAAGACGGTGAGCGGTAAACCGTGCCAATGATTGTTTTTTTCCCTGAAATGTGAGGAAAGAAGTGTTCTATTTCGAGCCAAACGGATTCGCATTTCGAAACACTGATATTTAGATCGACGCGCCTTTGATACGGTTTGTGATGCGAACATAGCCAGACCATCATTAGGGCTATCAGCGCAGTGACAGTATTTGGATACATACTGAGGGAAAGAATACAAGGCTTCGTCCCGAGATGAAAGCCATGTCTCGGTTACACAGACGAGTTTAAAGTAATGATCTGTTTTGGTGCAGCAATACATTAATGTCATCGAAATGCCTTCTCGAACTTCGGGCAGTGATATGAATAGCTGAGGGGAGTTCTCGAGAACCGATGTTCTAGGATAAATCATGTGCAGAAAAATAAAAATAATCCATGATGCAATTGTTCAATTGTCGTGAAATACACTGCAAATCACTTTCACTGCGGATTCGGAATACCTTGCCACCCGCATTCTTTGTTGCTTTAATTACGCAGTTTTCTGTCCACAGGTACAGCCATCTAGTTTGCTTTTTCTGCTCCAGTGCCATAGCAAACAATTTCTCGTTTAACGGCGTCAAGTGTTCATCCACATATATTGCAGTGTCATTGCTGCCTGAGAAGCCAAGCCTCTCTGTTGTCAAACGCGCCTTATGGGCTTTTCGAAGAAATTCTGTTCGCTTAGCACGGGAGCAAAAGCGGACAATAAGGTTCCTCTTTCCAGCATCTCACGTAGAAACACGGTGAACAGCATCAACGTCCACCACATTCACAGAGCTGCCAATCTTGTCACCAATTTTCTGAATTATTTTGAGACAGTCTTCGCCTTGAGTCTGAGGGACACCTCGTATTTCAAGGTTGTTTAGATGGGAATACTGATCTAATTCTTGTAATTGATGAGAAAGCAGCTCACTCTGTTTCCTCAGTTCTGTATTTTCGGTGACAAGCGTGGCATGAGCTGTTTTGAGGTCATCGAAGGAATCGCTGATGACTGACATGCTCTTTTTGAGGCTTTCGAGCTCTTGCTGTAGTGACTTAAATTCTGCCTTGTTTTCTTGCGCCAATTCTTTTTTCGAATTAGTGATAGCCATCAGGAGTTCCTTCATTTTGGTTTCAAAAGTACCACTCAAATTTTCTAGTTCTTTTGCTAGTGAAGCAACGATTGGAGCCATACTGCACAGGCGTTTGGTAAACAGTAAAGAGCAGAAGCTTTGATAAAGAGCTTAAACGGTACCTGAAGGTAGGAGCAGTATTAGTTTCGATGCCAGGAACAGTGTGCTGTCTCACATCGCGCTTATAGTAAAGTAAACTGTAAAGCGCTTCCTCTTGAATTATCATAACATGCCTCCCTTTTTATTTCGTTTTTGCCCTTTCGGTAGTTATTCAGTCGTTCTTTTTTTTCATCGCTGCCATACAGTAAATCATCTCCGTCTCTCCGACTTTCCCCTTTACGCTCTTTGTTGTCGTGGTCGCTGTTGTCACGCCATAGTCCTGGACTGCCAGCGGGTCGCGTTTCAAAAAACGCTTAACAAGCGCCTCACACACGTCGACATTGGTCGTGCCCGCATGCAGACGACCAAAAAACGTGTACGGGAGTACACGAGTACACGCCGGCTCGAGCCTTAAGTCGTCAATCACCGGATCGAGCCCTAAGTCGTCATTTCCGCACAAATAGTTCTCACGCGCCCCACTACGCGCTGATGCGGTTGGCAGCGATGTGATGATTTCATTGAAGGATTAAAATATTAACTCAACTGGTATGGGCGGTTTGACACCTGCCAAAAATATCCTCAGCCATCTGTCTACGCTACCCACAAGTAAAAAATGGGTGCGAGGAATGTGTTTGAGGGCCCGTTTAAGCGGGCGGTGCGGCTAAGGCTACAAGGCGAAGAAGCACGCGCTGAGCAAAAGTCCCCTGCTTACGTGGTCTGGAATTTTCTCCTCCCGGCGCCAGTTCTCGCGGGCGTCAAGCAGGGGCTGAAAATAGAGAAGGCACGGCTCTGACACAAGCGCACATAACTCCCTCGTACTCGCACACGACCACCCTGTCAACCCGAAGGAGATTTGGAACAGGGCGTGCCATTTCAATACGAACACGACGGACGCCAGAGAACACATCCGCCATCCGGGGACGAACCCCTCCGTCACACCGGGAACCTTGCCGAAAGCAGCCATCTCGCGAGCGAGGGGGCCACTCTCGTCCAGCTTCGGGTAACCAAACACGCGAACGACGTTCGTTCGCACACCGCGGTACTCGAACCTAAAGTCTCACTGTCTGTCATTTCATTTACGGGATGCGCCAAAAAGCAATCTACGGCTTTCTTATTACGGAACGTGACTTCAAAACGGCCAGCGCCAATGTCCTGGGCTGCCAGCAGGTCGCTCTTCAAAAAACGCTTAACAAGCGCCTCACACACGTCGACATTGGTCGTGCCCGCATGCAGACGACCAAAAAACGTGTACGGGATTACACGAGTACGGCCCACCATCGTGGACGAACGCCACGAGGCAGCGCGATGGACGATAAGCTAGGCTAAGCTATCCTACGAAAGGAATACGCCCCCTAGCTATCGCGAACAATACAGCGAAAAAAGGACACTCAAGGAGCGACAAAAAAAAAAACAAAAAAAAAACCGGCGACTCGACTCACGCGACAGGGCCTGCGCTCGACACGGCCTGCAGCGGCCTCAGCAAGCTCGGCGCCGTTGACCTCGCTGGGTGCCGAGCCGCCGCAGCACCACGATGATGATGATGATGATGATGATGATGATGATGATGATGGGCCTCTTTTATGGCGCTCACCCACTGAGGGGGATAGGCCAAGAATCGGGCGGCAGTAGTCAGTAAATCAAGTGTTGTTTCAAGAAGGACTGAGCCAATAAGAATAAGAACAAGCAAAAAGAAACAGGAAAAGTACTACAGAAAGAAGGAAGGAAAGAAAGACAAAACAAAACTGAACGGTCCAATAGTCAGACTAACAGATGGAATGGAAGAGATGCAAGAGTAATCAAACTTTTTGATATGAGGGCAACGAGGAGTGATTTTGGCACAAACGGGATTGGAAGTACAAATAGAATTAGCAAGTGTAAGGGTCGTCGGAATGCGAAGGAGAATATGGTATGCAGAGGAGGCACCGGGCAAGACCCACAGCTAAGTAGTGAACGTGTGGGGGAGGAGGCGACCATTGTTGTGATGCATTGTACAGCTGGTGACTGGAAACTGGCGTGACAAGTGTTTGGCGGCCAGAGGGAGAGGAGTAATTCCGACAGCGTGTCCAGGAATGTCTATAGTCACCAGCTGGTTTGGTGCCCTCACCCCTCCCCCGCAGCGTGGTGGGCAGCAAGCGTACCCACTGTATTGTCGTCATTGGTTAGAGTGGCGTCGGGGTGTAAATCGCCGTGTGTGATTGGCTGTGAGATGTTGAAGGGCGGGGCAACCGGTGTATATAAGGTTGCCCCTTTTGCCTGGCACGGGGAGATCGGAAGCCAGAGACTGGAAGCAGGACTGGAAGCGGAGGTTGGAAAGGCTGAAGGTAAGCAGTAGGTTGGAGGGTAGCCCGAAGGTTGGCGAGGACGGAGTGGATAGCGCTGGAGAGTACATCTAGCACCACTCCGGGTGGTGGTTACGGTCGCAGGAGCAGTGCGATGCACTGGGGTCGGCTCTGTCGAATGGAAGCGATCGTTCCGCCAAGGTCCTCCCCACCGGGGTTCGGGCGCGGATAGTACTAGAGGGGACATCTAGCACGAGTCCGGGTGGTGGTTACGGTCGCAGGAGCAGTGCGATGCACTGGGGTCGGCTCTGTCGAATGGAAGCGATCGTTCCGCCAAGGTCCTCCCCACCGGGGTTCGGGCGCGGATAGTACTAGAGGGGACATCTAGCACGAGTCCGGGTGGTGGTTACGGTCGCAGGAGCAGTGCGATGCACTGGGGTCGGCTCTGTCGAATGGAAGCGATCGTTCCGCCAAGGTCCTCCCCACCGGGGTTCGGGCGCGGATAGTACTAGAGGGGACATCTAGCACGAGTCCGGGTGGTGGTTACGGTCGCAGGAGCAGTGCGATGCACTGGGGTCGGCTCTGTCGAATGGAAGCGATCGTTCCGCCAAGGTCCTCCCCACCGGGGTTCGGGCGCGGATAGTACTAGAGGGGACATCTAGCACGAGTCCGGGTGGTGGTTACGGTCGCAGGAGCAGTGCGATGCACTGGGGTCGGCTCTGTCGAATGGAAGCGATCGTTCCGCCAAGGTCCTCCCCACCGGGGTTCGGGCGCGGATAGTACTAGAGGGGACATCTAGCACGAGTCCGGGTGGTGGTTACGGTCGCAGGAGCAGTGCGATGCACTGGGGTCGGCTCTGTCGAATGGAAGCGATCGTTCCGCCAAGGTCCTCCCCACCGGGGTTCGGGCGCGGATAGTACTAGAGGGGACATCTAGCACGAGTCCGGGTGGTGGTTACGGTCGCAGGAGCAGTGCGATGCACTGGGGTCGGCTCTGTCGAATGGAAGCGATCGTTCCGCCAAGGTCCTCCCCACCGGGGTTCGGGCGCGGATAGTACTAGAGGGGACATCTAGCACGAGTCCGGGTGGTGGTTACGGTCGCAGGAGCAGTGCGATGCACTGGGGTCGGCTCTGTCGAATGGAAGCGATCGTTCCGCCAAGGTCCTCCCCACCGGGGTTCGGGCGCGGATAGTACTAGAGGGGACATCTAGCACGAGTCCGGGTGGTGGTTACGGTCGCAGGAGCAGTGCGATGCACTGGGGTCGGCTCTGTCGAATGGAAGCGATCGTTCCGCCAAGGTCCTCCCCACCGGGGTTCGGGCGCGGATAGTACTAGAGGGGACATCTAGCACGAGTCCGGGTGGTGGTTACGGTCGCAGGAGCAGTGCGATGCACTGGGGTCGGCTCTGTCGAATGGAAGCGATCGTTCCGCCAAGGTCCTCCCCACCGGGGTTCGGGCGCGGATAGTACTAGAGGGGACATCTAGCACGAGTCCGGGTGGTGGTTACGGTCGCAGGAGCAGTGCGATGCACTGGGGTCGGCTCTGTCGAATGGAAGCGATCGTTCCGCCAAGGTCCTCCCCACCGGGGTTCGGGCGCGGATAGTACTAGAGGGGACATCTAGCACGAGTCCGGGTGGTGGTTACGGTCGCAGGAGCAGTGCGATGCACTGGGGTCGGCTCTGTCGAATGGAAGCGATCGTTCCGCCAAGGTCCTCCCCACCGGGGTTCGGGCGCGGATAGTACTAGAGGGGACATCTAGCACGAGTCCGGGTGGTGGTTACGGTCGCAGGAGCAGTGCGATGCACTGGGGTCGGCTCTGTCGAATGGAAGCGATCGTTCCGCCAAGGTCCTCCCCACCGGGGTTCGGGCGCGGATAGTACTAGAGGGGACATCTAGCACGAGTCCGGGTGGTGGTTACGGTCGCAGGAGCAGTGCGATGCACTGGGGTCGGCTCTGTCGAATGGAAGCGATCGTTCCGCCAAGGTCCTCCCCACCGGGGTTCGGGCGCGGATAGTACTAGAGGGGACATCTAGCACGAGTCCGGGTGGTGGTTACGGTCGCAGGAGCAGTGCGATGCACTGGGGTCGGCTCTGTCGAATGGAAGCGATCGTTCCGCCAAGGTCCTCCCCACCGGGGTTCGGGCGCGGATAGTACTAGAGGGGACATCTAGCACGAGTCCGGGTGGTGGTTACGGTCGCAGGAGCAGTGCGATGCACTGGGGTCGGCTCTGTCGAATGGAAGCGATCGTTCCGCCAAGGTCCTCCCCACCGGGGTTCGGGCGCGGATAGTACTAGAGGGGACATCTAGTACGAGTCCGGGCGGTGGTTGAAGTCGCTGGAGCGGTGCCATGCACTGGTCGGCTCTGCCGAATTGGAGCGACGGTCCCACCGCTAGGCCCTACCAACCGATGGCTTCATCTAGGTCCTACCAACCGAAGCTAAGTCATGTAACTGTCTGTCAATGTATATATGTACTGTCTGTCTCGTATATAAAGTCTCGTGTTGTGTTTGTATGAAAGGCTTGTATCCATCTTTCAAGTCGATAACGCGACGGCGGGCAGATAGCAGGAAGGCTTCCGTCCATCCTTCTTCGCAGCAGCAACGCTAGCTGGAGGAGCTCGGCTCCAAAAGGAACGAAGAAGAGAAGCAGGAAGGAGGAGAAGGTGGGAAGAGAGGACAAGTTCCTCACCTCACTGTAACAGGGTCACCACGACGAGAGGCCCCCTTCTCTATGTCACAATTACCCTTCCTGAAATTTACTGGCGCAGTCGACAGGATTGCAACAATGACGACAGCGAGAGCTCTGCATTCGCAGAAGAACGTCGTGCTGCGGGTGGTAATCCCCTCCGGGGACGGTCATGACAACGAGCTCCCGCCGGGAAGAAGCCAAGGGCCAAGAACAACCACATCGGCCCAGGAGAGGCGACGAGGACACTACATCAACAGCGCAGGCAAGGCTTGACGACGAGGGCGGGCCGGCACCTCGGAAGGCTTCGTGGAAGCAAGCGGCATCGTCTCAAGCGGTGAGTCCTCTGGTGTTCGTGCATCCCGACAGTAACACTGCCTGGTAGTGGCATGGTGCCTGACCAGTGCAAGGAAGTCTGCAGTGGTTCTTCGGGGCTGGTTGGGCGCACGAGAGGACTAGACGCGCGGCGGACACTCGTGGCATGTGGACATTGAGACTGCTCAACGGATTCCTGCACAGCCGAGTGTGTCTTTTTTTTTTTTTTTGTTTTTTTTTTTTTTTTTTTGTTTTTTTTTTTTTTTGTTTTTTTTTTTTTTTCTCTTTGTACTGATTTCATTCCCCATTATTTCCCCCCAATTAAACCACGAGTGTTTCCCCGGTAACAGCTTACGGTCCACGCAACAATGGCGTCCCGGAGTGCGCGCAAACACACTTACCACCGCAAGTGCGTGCGGAAGGGGACAGACTCGCAGGTCAACGACACGACCACACCAACACGGTAAACAACGTAAAGAGGGTACGGAACCGTAAGTAGCGTGTTTGGGGCCGTGGTCACCGGTAACAAAGCAAACTGTTGGGGTCCTGAGAAGGACCGTTGTTGTTGCGTGCCCGCGGACAAGGCGCAGGGAAGCCGGCGAACTTAGGGCGCGTTCCCTCCACAGGATTGCGCCGAGCCAGCTGGATGTCCTTTGGCATGATGGTTACGCGCTTTCGCGTGGATAGCGCACAGGTTTCGTGTCTTCGAAAAGGCCGACCAGGTAGGCCTCGCTGGCTTCCTGAAGGGCCATCACGGCAGAGCTCTGAAAACGGAGGTCCGTCTTGAAATCCTGAGCGATTTCCCTCACCAGGCGCTGAAGGGGAGCTTGCGGATCAGAAGTTCGGTCGATTTCTGGTAACGACGAATTTCTCGCAGGGCCACCGTGCCCGGTCGGTAACGGTGCGGCTTCTTCACCCCGCCTGTGGCAGGTGCGCTCTTGCGAGCTGCCTTGGTGGCAAGCTGCTTACGCGGAGCCTTCCCTCCGGTACTCTTGCGGGCGGTTTGCTTGGTTCGAGCCATCGCGCCAGGAACGTCCGATCACTCCGAGTGCAGAAACGACAGTGCTGTGCTGGCTCTCCGGAGGCCGCGTCGCGCTTTCCCGCACATCACGTCGCGTCGCTCTTCCCCGATTGGTCAATGCGAGAGAACCCGTCCCCGCTCGCGAGGAGGAGGCGCCAGCGCGCGCACGCGACGTGCGCCAGGATGCTGGATGGTGCACGTTTTCGAATAGCCGCGCACTTCGTCGCCGTCAAAAAAATACTCGAACGCGACGTGCACGCCAGCAAACACAACGGCGTGCTGGGCCACTCCTTTCCCATTGCGAGAAAGCCCGAATCGATGTTCCAGCTTGTCCCAGCGCGAAAAGACAAGACGGCACGTAACTGCACACCATACATGTCGACAACAGTCGGCGCGACGGCCTCCACGCTACAACGCCCCCAAGCACCGGCTCGGGCCTGCGCAAACGCGCGAAAAGGCTCTGAAAAACGTCCTGGCTGGCGTTGTAGTGTACTCCACGACCATTCACCTACCGGTTCGGCCAAATCGCCGGTTACTCGCTTGTCACAGAGCACCTTCTCGCGCGTAGAAATGGCCAAAGGCCCATACCACCCAGCGTGGCGCACTCACGCGGGCCGTTGTGCTTGCAGAACACGCGTTGAGTGTCCGTCGCCCAACATAGCATCGTTGCCTCGCACGAGAACCACTAATGCCTCAGTGCAAACACGCCACTGCCGTTGGTTTCGTTTCAGCGGACGGCGCGACCGAACGTCAGAGAAACCTCCCAACAGCCTAAGCGCCGCAAGCCGGTGCCCTTGTTTATTTACATGTGTGTAACACCAAATCGTCACACACACGCAGCAAACACCACTACTTAAAAAAAAAAAAAAAGGAGAGAGAGAGAGAGAGAGAGACAATATTCCGGCCACGAACGAATGCATGCAAACAAGGCTCACGAGAACACCCACTCTCTCGTAAAAATATTTCTCCATGTTACATATGTACAATGTGTGTGCCCTTGTATAAATGACCGTCTTCTTCGACACCCAATTCACTTCTCTCTATCTCTAGTGGGCAAGCCACTAACACGCGACAGTGACTACGAGTGAGGCGAACGTGCGTATTTATTGAGAATGCCTTACAGGCCCGAAGGCATTGAGTAAGGCGGGTTACAGTGAAAATCGCATGTAAATTTCCAAGCAACAACGGTACAATGTACGTTAGTAATAACGACAACAACAAAATCCGGCGCACAAATTTAACAAAGCAATATGTAAACATGGTAATCAATATATGGGAACACTCCGTAACATCAAAAGGCTCGGAAAACAAGTTAGAGAACATCAAGATGAAACATTCAGGAAATGCATCTCAAGTTTCTGCCGAAACGTGTTGGCGTTACTACCAGACGCGATATCGTCGGGAAGATCATTCCACATGCGGATGGCTTGTGGCAGTGCTGATGTGTTGAACGCGTTTGTGTTTCCAAACATGCGAGTCAAGCTGAGGTGGTTAGTGTGTAATCTGCGTTGTTGATGGTTGCCTTGCTTAGCCAGTGACACTATTTTTGAACTAGACCGCACGTCGCACCAGTCCGAGCTCGCAGCCAACGTCGTCACACTACTACGCTGCGCAACTCGGAGTCGAACTCACGACAGCCAACTAGCATACCGCCGAGCTGATGGCAATGTCGCCCCAAAACATACCTTCCCGCTGCGCCAACAGAACCGTTGTAAACTTGGGAACAACTGTAGCAGGCTCTCCGTGAAAACCGCTTCCCTTGCTTCGGAAGGACACCTTTGGCACGTGCCAATAAGCAGCAGTCATGTCGCTCGCGGTGCCTGGACATCGCCGGAACCGAGAGCCAACTTGCCCTCTTACGAGGACAACCTTGCGAAAATTTCAACTTCGTCCTGCATGTTACTACGCATCCATCTATCTGGCAGCCCCGTGCCCCGTTGCTATGGTTTTTTTTTTTTTTTTTTTGTTTTTTTTTTAATTAACTTACTTCTTCTAGCTCACCGGCTCCTTTTCGTTTTTTCTTTTTTTTTTTCCGTGCCCTTAGGTATTTTTGGTAGTGTGTGTGTGTGTGTGTGTGTGTGTGTGTGGCTCTTGCGTCACTTTTGCTAACGCTGTGACATTTCCCTCCAGGTGCAAGCCCCTCGGTGCCCCTATGGTGAGCGAACCCTCCTCTTTCACCCGTTCTTTACATTTTCGCATACTCCACGGTGTTCCCTTGGCTAAAGATACTGAAACGGATAGTTCAGCGTGTCACTCTCTCCTACCTTTCCTCATTTTATCCTCCACAACGGCCCTCCAACACCCCACACAAACATCTCCTTCGGGCTCCCGCCCAGCTTCACTTCAAGCCGCGGAGCAAAGCCCCTCTCGAGTCGGGTTCAGCCAAAGGCACTTGGTCGGAAATGACACTTTGGCGAACTTTAAGGAAATAAATAAATAAATAAATAAATAAATAAATAAATAAACGCCGACCTTGGCCGACACAAGATGAGCTTGTCGTGTGAAAAAAAAGAAAATGCAAGAGCCGTAGAACACGCGAAACCATACCACAGCGGTTGCGATACACTAGTTTCATAATTGCGGCCATTCAAACTTTCAACAAACATCGATAACATGCGACGGTGCTCTTTTCCAACTGCAGTGAAACATGGCTCTCCCCCCTTCTACCGTCCTTTTTTTCTCTCTCTCTCACACACAACAACAATAAAATTTCTAGGAGTTTCATTCCAAGACAACTTTCTTGGTCTCCTCACATTGTATTGACGCGATAAAAAAAGATCTTTCCAGAGAATCGGCATTTTAAATAGACTGAGATACTACGTCCCAACAAATGTCAAGCTACAAATATACTACGCTCTAGTACATTCGCGGCTAACATACTGCTCCTTGGCGTGGCTAACAACGACGCCACAAACCTTAATTATCTGTTGATATGACAAAACCGTGCTATACGTGCTAACACTCCCTTTACGAAAGCGCTCGACCATATTTAAAATGTACAAAGTATTGCCTATAAACAGTTATACAGACGTAAGCTACGCGTACACATACTACACCAGTAATAGACTAAATACTCACTATTCTTGGACACATATTATGTGAAACAAACACCATACGAGCTGAGAAAGACCTAATATACAAGTATACATCACGCACGAACTACGGCGACCAACGATCAGCTTCACAAATTCAGACGTCATAAACAAACACCCAAATATACTACATTTACTGGAAGATGGAATTTCAGCTAGATCATTTAAAAAAATAACGAAACAGTTTTTAGTTGAAGAAAGCGATGCCTATTCTTGATTTTTAAAATTGTAGATATTGATGTTTTTTTTTTTGTATTCGTTACACCTTGTTCATTATTGTTGCTTCACCTGGTGCTTCTTATACTCTATTTTGTCTTATACAGCAACTCGATGCCCTAATCAAGATGTCCTCTTGTTAATTTATTTGATAGAAAACATGCATTTGTTTGTATTTACCACCACTCGAATAAGTACTCTGTTAATATTTCTATGTTTTAGTCATACTCCTGGTAGTTCTCTTCGACAATGGTACCCGTTTAAGATAACACGTGATGTTGTAAGTTTCTGCGTACTGTACTCACGATATGTTTTTGCATTGCTGCCAGGGTGGCACGACCAAGTCAGGCATTTACTTAGTCCTTAGTCGTGTCCCCAGGGCAATCTTGTTAAATTTTTGCCTTGAATAAGCAAAGCAAACCAAACCAAACTCTTACACTGGGAAATCCGCGCTCAGTATCGCTGATCACAATGCGTTTCTGTTCTCGTACTCTCGGTTCGCGCACCTCTAGCATCAACATGTCCGGACGTGGCAAAGGCGGCAAGGCGAAGGGCAAGAGCAAGACCCGTTCCAGCCGCGCGGGGCTCCAGTTCCCGGTCGGCCGTATCCACCGTCTGCTGCGCAAGGGTAACTACGCCGAGCGCGTCGGAGCCGGCGCTCCCGTGTACCTGGCTGCCGTCCTCGAGTACCTCGCCGCCGAAGTGCTCGAGCTCGCGGGCAACGCCGCCCGTGACAACAAGAAGACGAGGATCATTCCCCGCCACCTGCAGCTCGCCATCCGCAACGACGAGGAGCTGAACAAACTGCTCTCCGGCGTCACCATCGCGCAGGGCGGCGTCCTGCCTAACATCCAGGCTGTGCTTCTCCCCAAGAAGACCGAGAAGAAGGCGTAAGCCGCTTCGCAGTCAGCAGGCACGCCCGCTCGTCGCACCAACACAACGGTCCTTCTCAGGACCACCCAAATGCGTGTATCGGCAGGATTTTGTTGCGCAATCTCACTCCGTGCGACCGTGTTCCCTCTCTAAGCGATGCCTGTGCTCGCCTAGTTTCTCTCTCTCTACTTACATACACCAGGCTACTTTCTTCGAGATTCGAAAAAACAAAACAAAATCTCCACGCCATAGCGACCCCCACATATTTCCTCCGCCAGCCATGCAAAGACGTACACAGCATTCACTTCTGCAGTGCACGGCAGCTCGGGGGGCAAACTTCGTCACTTCGTGGCATTATTCTCTACAGTAGCGCAAAACTTGGCAGCAAACAGCAGAAGGCGCCACACTTAGAACTTGTTTGTTACGCTCAAACCAGGTACTTGTACACACACTCTCGGAGTCGGCGTGTGCAAACCGATAAACACAACTCGTCAAGCGCAAGACAAGCTGGTGAAACTAGTCGTAAGTGCGGCGTCATTTTTTCATCGTTGGAAAGGAAACAGGGACGACACAGAACGCTAGGTACTGTGACGTGTTTGATCCTCATCGTCGTCCCTGTGTTCGACGATGTTTCCTCTCCAGCGACGCTCGACCAACTAGCCTGCAAATCCATCCTATTAGGCGTCGTCTTTTTTTTTTTTTTTCTCTCTCTCTCTCTTGAAGCCGCCAGCTAATGGGCGCGCGTTCGTTTCGGCGTTAGCGAAACAATAAAGGAAAGCGATTTCGTTCTGCCTAAGCATACTAGCGTCTCGCAAAATGAACTGAAACGGCCCGCTGCGCTGTTGTGTTGTTTCCCGGCGTGATTGGGTAAAAGCAGAGGTTGGGAAACGCGAAGGCGGCGCAGTATATGTGTTTGAGCTGCTAGCTCTGGCCACTCGCAGATGGCATTATGAGCGCAGACCTCTGTGCGATTGGCCATATTGCTTTCGCGTGCAGCAAAGTGCGAACAAGTTGAGCTCATCAAAAAAAAAAGGACACCTGTCAGCGTTGCACGCACGAAGGCAGAGCGAGCGACCAGCGTCGTCATGCGTGGCCAGGCAAAAGGAATCAACAGCGAATGCACGCGACGACTGGCGCTCGCTCGCTCACCTGACCGATGTTGGCTGCTGGCACGAGAACAAACGTAATGGATAGAGAGGGAGTACGGAGGTGGGTATCGCAAGTGCAGCGATTCACGGCCAAAGCATCAAGTTGGTAGCCCTGAAGAGGGCTGTTGGGTTTCTTGCGTGCAGGAGCCTGCTCGCAGACGACGACGGCGCTGCTGCTGGCTTAACCTCCGAATCCGTACAGGGTGCGGCCCTGGCGCTTGAGGGCGTAGACGACGTCCATTGCCGTGACGGTCTTGCGTTTGGCGTGCTCCGTGTAGGTGACGGCGTCGCGGATCACGTTCTCCAGGAACACCTTGAGAACACCGCGTGTTTCCTCGTAGATGAGACCGGAGATGCGCTTGACACCGCCACGGCGCGCGAGACGACGGATGGCAGGCTTGGTGATGCCCTGGATGTTGTCGCGCAACACCTTACGATGACGCTTGGCGCCGCCCTTTCCGAGCCCTTTTCCACCCTTGCCTCGGCCAGACATGATGCGTTTCGCTTCGAAGTCGGAACAACTAACAGGCCGCGCAACCCCAGGCAGCGGTATACGTACTCGTCCGGCGGACGAGAGTGAGGAGGAAAGCGAACGGCCGTCTCCGATTGGCTGGGTCGCCGGCGACGGCGCCGCCTCTCTTCGCGAGCGTGTCCCTGGTTGACGCACTGAGGTTTCTTTGAGCTGCTCCCGGGCTGCGAAACTTGCATGCCACTTCGGACGGAAGCGATTCTTTTTGCCACTCTTGAATATTTTCGTGACGCCCAATGGAAACGAGCTCTTTTCCAACGTTCCCGCTTGCTGTCAGTAAGGCAATTGGGACGTCCTAGTATTGGCAAGTTCAGCAGTCCGCGCGTACGTACGCCGGTACAAACACCGCGCTGCGATGATCATTCATTTCTTCACCTACGGTCAGCGAACGGAAGACGTGAAAGAAACAAAGTGGCCAGGCACACCTTCGCGGCTGGAGGTGGGCGAGAGAACAAAACTACAGTACAGCACTGTAGGGAGGCCCTCCCTCCGCACGTAACAGTTCAAGAAAGTATAGCCGCGCACCGAGGGCGAACGAAATTTGTCGCGCTTGTGCTCACTTTTTGTGGAGTACAAAGTTGCGAACCCCCCATCCTCCTATTGAAACCAACTCCATCTAGTTTATTGGTGACGTCATCTGCATCAGCAGACTTCACAAGCGGCCGTCGCTCACCAGCTCGGCAACAGAAACGCACCGCGCGCGCGTTCCCCTGTCGCCATAGGCACTTCCAAATTCGCACAGTCGAATCTTGCACTCGTGCCTACGACATCGTCAAATATGGACGCGATAGGCCGGGTACTTTGCGAAAAAAATCGCACTTGAAGCAGCCCGAATGACGCGATCGTGTCCATTCCAGCATCCTGGAGCACGCCGCGCTCGCGGCAGGGAGCGAGAGAGAGAGCGCGCTAGCCTTCCTCCTCTCCACAGTTTGTAAACAAACGCCGTCGCGAACTCTGGCTGCAGCGACGTTTGCGAGCGACAAAAGAAGAAACAACGCTTTCTCACTAATGCCGCCTCAATTAATTTGTGCGCCAGCACTGGGGCACAACCTCAAGAAGCACATAAGCGCAGAGTGCCATGGAATTGGCAGTACGCGACCTTGTCGTTTGTTTACGTTGCCTCATAACGGAACGCCCATCCCCGAGGCAGCGCAGCGCGTGCGCAAAATGCAATGTGAATGAGGTGACAAATTAAGGGGCACCGAGGCGGATTGGTCTCACATAATGCACAATGTTCATCGGAGTGACCCCGGGCGTGCTCTAACCTAACCAATTAGGTGTAATACGTACGATTGAACCTGGCTTTGCCAACCTTACCGACAGAGTGGAATAAACGCACCGTGTTGTTATTATTATTATTTTTCTTGTTCTCTGTGCCGCCGTGCGGCCAGCACTTCTGCTCCTCGCGTGTATAGAGTGCAAGCAAGACGCTCGTGCTGAGCGAGCAGTTCACAACGAGCACAGCATGTAGTACGTACGCAAGACGGTCATATGAAACAGAGGGACGGGCACGGAGTTGTGCGGGTTCGTCAACGAGTCCCAATGCCAATGCAAGCAATTCGGGTGGCTCTGAGAAGAGCCGTTGGTGTTGTTGTGGAAGCCTGGCCGCAGACGTACGTCGCCTACTTGGAGCTGGTGTACTTGGTGACGGCCTTGGTGCCCTCTGACACGGCGTGCTTCGCCAACTCGCCAGGCAGCAGCAGGCGCACGGCGGTCTGGATCTCCCGGCTCGTGATGGTAGAGCGCTTGTTGTAGTGAGCAAGGCGGGACGACTCCGCGGCGATACGCTCGAAGATATCGTTCACGAAGCTGTTCATGATGGACATGGCCTTGCTGGAGACTCCAGTGTCCGGGTGCACTTGCTTCAGCACCTTGTAGATGTAGATGGAGAAGCTCTCCTTCCTGCGGCGCTTCTTCTTCTTCTTGGCGTGCTGGGCCAATCCTTACCATTGCGAGAAAGCCCGATCGATTGTTCCAGCTTGTCCCAGCGCCGGAAAAGACAAGTGACGGCACGTAACTGCCACCATACATGTCGCCAACGTCGGCGCGACGGCCTCCACGCTACAACGCCCCAAGCACCGGCTCGGGCCTGCGCAAACGCGCGAAAAATGCTCGAAAAACGTTCCTGTCGGCGTTGTAGTGTACTCCCGAACCATTCAACTTAACGGTTCGGCCAAATCGCCGGTTACTCGCTTGTCACGAGAGCACCCTTGATCCGCGTTAGAAATGGCCAAGGCCCATCCACCCAGCGTGGAGCACTCACGCGGGGGACGTTGTGCTTGCAGAAACACGCGTTGAGTGTCCGTCGCCCAACATAGCATCGTTGCCTCGCACGAGAAGCCGAATGCCTCAGTGGCAAAACCACGCCAACTGCCTTTGGGTTCGTTTCAGCGGACGGCGCGACCGCCGTCAGAGGAAACTTCCCAACAGCTAAGCTCCGCAAGCGGTTTGCCCTTGGTTATTGACATGTGTGTAACACCAAATCGACCACACGCAGCAAACACCAATAATTAAAAAAAAAAAAAAAAAAAAGAAAAGGAGAGAGAGAGAGAGAGAGACAATATTCCGGCCACGAACGAATGCATGCAAACAAGGCTCACGAGAACACCCACTCTCTCGTAAAAATATTTCTCCATGTTACATATGTACAATGTGTGTGCCCTTGTATAATTGACCGTCTTCTTCGACACCCAATTCACTTCTCTCTATCTCTAGTTGGCAAGCCACTAACACGCGACAGTGACTACGAGTGAGGCGAACGTGCGTATTTATTGAGAATGCCTTACAGGCCCGAAGGCATTGAGTAAGGCGGGTTACAGTGAAAATCGCATGTAAATTTCCAAGCAACAACGGTACAATGTACGTTAGTAATAACGACAACAACAAAATCCGGCGCACAAATTTAACAAAGCAATATGTAAACATGGTAATCAAATATATGGGAACACTCCGTAACATCAAAAGGCTCGGAAAACAAGTTAGAGAACATCAAGATGAAACATTCAGGAAATGCATCTCAAGTTTCTGCCGAAACGTGTTGGCGTTACTACCAGACGCGATATCGTCGGGAAGATCATTCCACATGCGGATGGCTTGTGGCAGTGCTGATGTGTTGAACGCGTTTGTGTTTCCAAACATGCGAGTCAAGCTGAGGTGGTTAGTGTGTAATCTGCGTTGTTGATGGTTGCCTTGCTTAGCCAGTGACACTATTTTTGAACTAGACCGCACGTCGCACCAGTCCGAGCTCGCAGCCAACGTCGTCACACTACTACGCTGCGCAACTCGGAGTCGAACTCACGACAGCCAACTAGCATACCGCCGAGCTGATGGCAATGTCGCCCCAAAACATACCTTCCCGCTGCGCCAACAGAACCGTTGTAAACTTGGGAACAACTGTAGCAGGCTCTCCGTGAAAACCGCTTCCCTTGCTTCGGAAGGACACCTTTGGCACGTGCCAATAAGCAGCAGTCATGTCGCTCGCGGTGCCTGGACATCGCCGGAACCGAGAGCCAACTTGCCCTCTTACGAGGACAACCTTGCGAAAATTTCAACTTCGTCCTGCATGTTACTACGCATCCATCTATCTGGCAGCCCCGTGCCCCGTTGCTATGGTTTTTTTTTTTTTTTTTTTTTGTTTTTTTTTTAATTAACTTACTTCTTCTAGCTCACCGGCTCCTTTTCGTTTTTTCTTTTTTTTTTTTCCGTGCCCTTAGGTATTTTTGGTAGTGTGTGTGTGTGTGTGTGTGTGTGTGTGTGGCTCTTGCGTCACTTTTGCTAACGCTGTGACATTTCCCTCCAGGTGCAAGCCCCTCGGTGCCCCTATGGTGAGCGAACCCTCCTCTTTCACCCGTTCTTTACATTTTCGCATACTCCACGGTGTTCCCTTGGCTAAAGATACTGAAACGGATAGTTCAGCGTGTCACTCTCTCCTACCTTTCCTCATTTTATCCTCCACAACGGCCCTCCAACACCCCACACAAACATCTCCTTCGGGCTCCCGCCCAGCTTCACTTCAAGCCGCGGAGCAAAGCCCCTCTCGAGTCGGGTTCAGCCAAAGGCACTTGGTCGGAAATGACACTTTGGCGAACTTTAAGGAAATAAATAAATAAATAAATAAATAAATAAATAAACGCCGACCTTGGCCGACACAAGATGAGCTTGTCGTGTGAAAAAAAAGAAAATGCAAGAGCCGTAGAACACGCGAAACCATACCACAGCGGTTGCGATACACTAGTTTCATAATTGCGGCCATTCAAACTTTCAACAAACATCGATAACATGCGACGGTGCTCTTTTCCAACTGCAGTGAAACATGGCTCTCCCCCTTCTACCGTCCTTTTTTTCTCTCTCTCTCACACACAACAACAATAAAATTTCTAGGAGTTTCATTCCAAGAACAACTTTCTTGGTCTCCTCACATTGTATTGACGCGATAAAAAAAGATCTTTCCAGGAGAATCGGCATTTTAAATAGACTGAGATACTACGTCCCAACAAATGTCAAGCTACAAATATACTACGCTCTAGTACATTCGCGGCTAACATACTGCTCCTTGGCGTGGCTAACAACGACGGCCACAAACCTTAATTATCTGTTGATATGACAAAACCGTGCTATACGTGCTAACACTCCCCTTTACGAAAGCGCTCGACCATATTTTAAAATGTACAAAGTATTGCCTATAAAACAGTTATACAGACGTAAGCTACGCGTACACATACTACACCAGTATAGACTAAATACATCACTATTCTTGGACACATATTATGTGAAACAAACACCATACGAGCTGAGAAAGAACCTAATATACAAGTATACATCACGCACGAACTACGGCGACCAACGATCAGCTTCACAAATTCCAGACGTCATAAACAAACACCCAAATATACTACATTTACTGGAAGATGGAATTTCAGCTAGATCATTTAAAAAAATAACGAAACAGTTTTTAGTTGAAGAAAGCGATGCCTATTCTTGATTTTTAAAATTTGTAGATATTGATGTTTTTTTTTTTTTTTTTTGTATTCGTTACACCTTGTTCATTATTGTTGCTTCACCTGGTGCTTCTTATACTCTATTTTGTCTTATACAGCAACTCGATGCCCTAATCAAGATGTCTCTTGTTAATTTATTTGATAGAAAACATGCATTTGTTTGTATTTACCACCACTCGAATAAGTACTCTGTTAATATTTCTATGTTTTAGTCATACTCCTGGTAGTTCTCTTCGACAATGGTACCCGTTTAAGATAACACGTGATGTTGTAATTTTCTGCGTACTGTACTCACGATATGTTTTTGCATTGCTGCCAGGGTGGCACGACCAAGTCAGGCATTTACTTAGTCCTTAGTCGTGTCCCCCAGGGCAATCTTGTTAAATTTTTGCCTTGAATAAAGCAAAGCAAACCAAACCAAACTCTTACACTGGGAAATCCGCGCTCAGTATCGCTGAGCAGCACGCGCTTGCCCACCTCGTACACAAATTTCACTGCGGCAACAAAACCAACAAGGCACACAACACGAAAAGTAGAACTGCATGTTTCGCCGCCCCGTTGAAGCGCGCGCGAGAAAGAGCAAGGGACAGGAGGAAGAGAGGGGAAGAAAAAAAAAAAAAAAAAATAATAAGACAGGACGAGCGACTTTGCGGGGCGGCGGCGCCATCTACCGAGCAACCGCGCAACGCTACGCGATGGTCCCGCGCGCGCGCTCCTCGGCGCCTTTACTTTTTGCCGCCCACCCCCCCCCCCCCAACCCCCCCTCCGCCACCACCGTTTGCTTGCGAGATTTGCAGCCGAGCCGATCGCGTACCTCGCGCGAAGGGCCGCACGGTCAGCGTCGGCATCAGCATTTGCCATTCTAGCTGCCACATTACCTGCGCACCAGCACACTAGGCCACTGCAGGCTGCTTCCAAAGAGCCGTTGAAACGTGCCCTAGCACGCATTTACGCTCTTTTTTTTTTTTTTTTTTTTTTTGTCTCAAATATGCCGCGCGCGCGCCACTTGACTCTTTGCGGCCGTTCTTTCTTCTTTAATTACCTCATCTTTCTCATCTTTCTTTCTTCAATTCCCTTTAACCCCTGCCCCGTGCTGGCCCTGTTGAGGTGTGCTTCGATAGCGACAGTTACGGCGTAGCACTTTCCCCTTCGTTTTTTTCGTTCTTTCTTCTTTAATTACTCTCCTCATCTTTCTTTCTTCAATTTCCCTTTACCCCTCCCCGTGCTGGCCCTGTTGAGGTGTGCTTCGATAGCGACAGTTACGGCGTAGCACTTTCCCCTTCGTTTTTTTTTTTTTTTTTTTTCTCTCTCTCTCTCTCTTGAAGCCGCCAGCTAATGGGCGCGCGTTCGTTTCGGCGTTAGCGAAACAATAAAGGAAAGCGATTTCGTTCTGCCTAAGCATACTAGCGTCTCGCAAAATGAACTGAAACGGCCCGCTGCGCTGTTGTGTTGTTTCCCGGCGTGATTGGGTAAAAGCAGAGGTTGGGAAACGCGAAGGCGGCGCAGTATATGTGTTTGAGCTGCTAGCTCTGGCCACTCGCAGATGGCATTATGAGCGCAGACCTCTGTGCGATTGGCCATATTGCTTTCGCGTGCAGCAAAGTGCGAACAAGTTGAGCTCATCAAAAAAAAAAGGACACCTGTCAGCGTTGCACGCACGAAGGCAGAGCGAGCGACCAGCGTCGTCATGCGTGGCCAGGCAAAAGGAATCAACAGCGAATGCACGCGACGACTGGCGCTCGCTCGCTCACCTGACCGATGTTGGCTGCTGGCACGAGAACAAACGTAATGGATAGAGAGGGAGTACGGAGGTGGGTATCGCAAGTGCAGCGATTCACGGCCAAAGCATCAAGTTGGTAGCCCTGAAGAGGGCTGTTGGGTTTCTTGCGTGCAGGAGCCTGCTCGCAGACGACGACGGCGCTGCTGCTGGCTTAACCTCCGAATCCGTACAGGGTGCGGCCCTGGCGCTTGAGGGCGTAGACGACGTCCATTGCCGTGACGGTCTTGCGTTTGGCGTGCTCCGTGTAGGTGACGGCGTCGCGGATCACGTTCTCCAGGAACACCTTGAGAACACCGCGTGTTTCCTCGTAGATGAGACCGGAGATGCGCTTGACACCGCCACGGCGCGCGAGACGACGGATGGCAGGCTTGGTGATGCCCTGGATGTTGTCGCGCAACACCTTACGATGACGCTTGGCGCCGCCCTTTCCGAGCCCTTTTCCACCCTTGCCTCGGCCAGACATGATGCGTTTCGCTTCGAAGTCGGAACAACTAACAGGCCGCGCAACCCCAGGCAGCGGTATACGTACTCGTCCGGCGGACGAGAGTGAGGAGGAAAGCGAACGGCCGTCTCCGATTGGCTGGGTCGCCGGCGACGGCGCCGCCTCTCTTCGCGAGCGTGTCCCTGGTTGACGCACTGAGGTTTCTTTGAGCTGCTCCCGGGCTGCGAAACTTGCATGCCACTTCGGACGGAAGCGATTCTTTTTGCCACTCTTGAATATTTTCGTGACGCCCAATGGAAACGAGCTCTTTTCCAACGTTCCCGCTTGCTGTCAGTAAGGCAATTGGGACGTCCTAGTATTGGCAAGTTCAGCAGTCCGCGCGTACGTACGCCGGTACAAACACCGCGCTGCGATGATCATTCATTTCTTCACCTACGGTCAGCGAACGGAAGACGTGAAAGAAACAAAGTGGCCAGGCACACCTTCGCGGCTGGAGGTGGGCGAGAGAACAAAACTACAGTACAGCACTGTAGGGAGGCCCTCCCTCCGCACGTAACAGTTCAAGAAAGTATAGCCGCGCACCGAGGGCGAACGAAATTTGTCGCGCTTGTGCTCACTTTTTGTGGAGTACAAAGTTGCGAACCCCCCATCCTCCTATTGAAACCAACTCCATCTAGTTTATTGGTGACGTCATCTGCATCAGCAGACTTCACAAGCGGCCGTCGCTCACCAGCTCGGCAACAGAAACGCACCGCGCGCGCGTTCCCCTGTCGCCATAGGCACTTCCAAATTCGCACAGTCGAATCTTGCACTCGTGCCTACGACATCGTCAAATATGGACGCGATAGGCCGGGTACTTTGCGAAAAAAATCGCACTTGAAGCAGCCCGAATGACGCGATCGTGTCCATTCCAGCATCCTGGAGCACGCCGCGCTCGCGGCAGGGAGCGAGAGAGAGAGCGCGCTAGCCTTCCTCCTCTCCACAGTTTGTAAACAAACGCCGTCGCGAACTCTGGCTGCAGCGACGTTTGCGAGCGACAAAAGAAGAAACAACGCTTTCTCACTAATGCCGCCTCAATTAATTTGTGCGCCAGCACTGGGGCACAACCTCAAGAAGCACATAAGCGCAGAGTGCCATGGAATTGGCAGTACGCGACCTTGTCGTTTGTTTACGTTGCCTCATAACGGAACGCCCATCCCCGAGGCAGCGCAGCGCGTGCGCAAAATGCAATGTGAATGAGGTGACAAATTAAGGGGCACCGAGGCGGATTGGTCTCACATAATGCACAATGTTCATCGGAGTGACCCCGGGCGTGCTCTAACCTAACCAATTAGGTGTAATACGTACGATTGAACCTGGCTTTGCCAACCTTACCGACAGAGTGGAATAAACGCACCGTGTTGTTATTATTATTATTATTTTTCTTGTTCTCTGTGCCGCCGTGCGGCCAGCACTTCTGCTCCTCGCGTGTATAGAGTGCAAGCAAGACGCTCGTGCTGAGCGAGCAGTTCACAACGAGCACAGCATGTAGTACGTACGCAAGACGGTCATATGAAACAGAGGGACGGGCACGGAGTTGTGCGGGTTCGTCAACGAGTCCCAATGCCAATGCAAGCAATTCGGGTGGCTCTGAGAAGAGCCGTTGGTGTTGTTGTGGAAGCCTGGCCGCAGACGTACGTCGCCTACTTGGAGCTGGTGTACTTGGTGACGGCCTTGGTGCCCTCTGACACGGCGTGCTTCGCCAACTCGCCAGGCAGCAGCAGGCGCACGGCGGTCTGGATCTCCCGGCTCGTGATGGTAGAGCGCTTGTTGTAGTGAGCAAGGCGGGACGACTCCGCGGCGATACGCTCGAAGATATCGTTCACGAAGCTGTTCATGATGGACATGGCCTTGCTGGAGACTCCAGTGTCCGGGTGCACTTGCTTCAGCACCTTGTAGATGTAGATGGAGAAGCTCTCCTTCCTGCGGCGCTTCTTCTTCTTCTTGTCGGTGGCGCGCACATTCTTCTGGGCTTTGCCGGCTTTTTTCACCGCTTTGCCACTGGGCTGGGGAGGCATGTTGATGCGACTGACTCCTACGGAGGACGAGATCGGACAACACCCTCTCTCCGTTCGCGGCGCGTTTTTATGTGAGGGAGGAGGTGTTCACGCGACCCTCCAAACGGGCGCGTCCCATTGGACGCCTCGGCTTCTCCCCCTCTCCCTCAACGGCTCGGATCGGAGATGGTGGCGGGATCGTTCTCCGCACGCTCACAGAGCTCTCGACAGCTGTACCAGAAGTTTCTGTTCTCGTACTCTCGGTTCGCGCACCTCTAGCATCAACATGTCCGGACGTGGCAAAGGCGGCAAGGCGAAGGGCAAGAGCAAGACCCGTTCCAGCCGCGCGGGGCTCCAGTTCCCGGTCGGCCGTATCCACCGTCTGCTGCGCAAGGGTAACTACGCCGAGCGCGTCGGAGCCGGCGCTCCCGTGTACCTGGCTGCCGTCCTCGAGTACCTCGCCGCCGAAGTGCTCGAGCTCGCGGGCAACGCCGCCCGTGACAACAAGAAGACGAGGATCATTCCCCGCCACCTGCAGCTCGCCATCCGCAACGACGAGGAGCTGAACAAACTGCTCTCCGGCGTCACCATCGCGCAGGGCGGCGTCCTGCCTAACATCCAGGCTGTGCTTCTCCCCAAGAAGACCGAGAAGAAGGCGTAAGCCGCTTCGCAGTCAGCAGGCACGCCCGCTCGTCGCACCAACACAACGGTCCTTCTCAGGACCACCCAAATGCGTGTATCGGCAGGATTTTGTTGCGCAATCTCACTCCGTGCGACCGTGTTCCCTCTCTAAGCGATGCCTGTGCTCGCCTAGTTTCTCTCTCTCTACTTACATACACCAGGCTACTTTCTTCGAGATTCGAAAAAACAAAACAAAATCTCCACGCCATAGCGACCCCCACATATTTCCTCCGCCAGCCATGCAAAGACGTACACAGCATTCACTTCTGCAGTGCACGGCAGCTCGGGGGGCAAACTTCGTCACTTCGTGGCATTATTCTCTACAGTAGCGCAAAACTTGGCAGCAAACAGCAGAAGGCGCCACACTTAGAACTTGTTTGTTACGCTCAAACCAGGTACTTGTACACACACTCTCGGAGTCGGCGTGTGCAAACCGATAAACACAACTCGTCAAGCGCAAGACAAGCTGGTGAAACTAGTCGTAAGTGCGGCGTCATTTTTTCATCGTTGGAAAGGAAACAGGGACGACACAGAACGCTAGGTACTGTGACGTGTTTGATCCTCATCGTCGTCCCTGTGTTCGACGATGTTTCCTCTCCAGCGACGCTCGACCAACTAGCCTGCAAATCCATCCTATTAGGCGTCGTCTTTTTTTTTTTTTTCACTTCTCCAACTTTTGCGCTACGGAATCATGATGTCGTCGTCCAGCACGTACAAACTTGTGCGCTGAAAAGTTACTGCGGTCGCGTTACTTCCTCTTCTATATAATTATCCCTGTGGCAATCTTTGTCTTTCTTTTTTTTTTTTCTCCTTTATTTCCCCCCAATTTAACCACTAGTGTTTCCCCGGTAACGCTTACGTCGCTGCAACAGGGGGGTAGGCACGGCAGCGAATTTAACGCATGCCGCGCGCATCGGGTGGTCTGCGGGAACACAGTCCACCACATCTCTGATGACCCCGACGAGCACGGCGATGAGGGCATCACGCGGGTCAATGTCGGGGACCGGTGGGGCAGCAGCAGGCGGCGTCGAAGCGTCGGCAGCAGCAGCAGCAGGTGGTGTGGCAGGGCGGGGTGCCGGCGCGGGGCGCTGGCGTCCGTGAGCCACGGTAGGTGATTTGGACGGGCCGGTCTTCACTGCAGTGGCATAGGAGCGCACCTCGCGGGTCTCCTCGCGCACCGCAGCTTTGACTGCCCGTCTTGATAGCAGGGCCGGTGATGAGGCAAGTACGGTCGCCACGCGCCGTTCCTCCTGCCACCGCGGGCAAGTGGGATTGTCGGCGGCGTGGCTCCCGTTACAATTCACGCACCGGGGCTTGCAGAGGTCTGTGGCCAGGTGTTGGCGGCCACAGATGATGCACGCGCCGACCCGCCGGCATGCCTCGATGACGTGGTCGAAGCGCCCGCACTGTCGGCACTGCTGTGGTCGCGGCTTGATGTGTCGTACTCGAAGCCGCAGCCCGTTGATCTTGACAACTTCGGGAGGGGCAGGAGCACCGAAACGCACCTTTACGGTGCGTCCCTCCCTCGTTGCCGAGAGTACTGGAGCCGCGGAGTCCATTCCGGCACACAGCTGCTCCACAGTGATGTCGCCGTCCACCCCGTACACGTACCCGAGGCTGGAGCGGCGATCGGCTGGTTCCCGGGCAGTCACGGGCACGCCGTTGAGCTCCTTGATGGTCAGGAGCTCGGCCAGACTCTCCCCCGACGACGCATCCGCGGCCACAATGTTGCGACGGTGGTTAACGCGCACCGCCGCCACACCGGGCCGCGAAGAGAGTGCCGCGGCAAGAGCCAGGCGAGGCGAGTCCGTGAACGAACTGCCGGGAGTGGAGGGGCGGTAGAGCACAGTCCCTACCGCGCCTGTTGATGGCTCGATCACCGCCGATTCCAGGGCCCGTGCTCGCCGGCGCGCTGCTTTGCTGACGACGAGTTGATATCCATCGTCGGCAGGCGCTGGGGCACGGGGTAGGGGCGGACGTTCGGCCGAGGTGGTGCGGGGGCTCGCCAGAGGACGGGCCGCTGCTGCTGTGGGCTCGGGGGCGCGTTGTTGTGCCCGCTGCTGCCTCTTACGTTTGTTTCTCCGCCGCCGGGCGCTCTTGCTGGCGACGAATGTCACGGCCGTCCTAGGCGGGGCAGCCGCGGTGTCGACAGGGCCGGCGGGCGGAGAAATTGGTTGTGCCGTGTTTGTAGGGTTTGCCGGCGCTTGCAGGGGCGATGACGAAGGTGCGGAGGTGTCGCACGTGGCCAGCTTCCGCGGGCCGTTGTCGTCGTCTTCCTGCTTATCGTGCGGGCGCTTCCGGCATGCCGACACGTCCATCTCCTCGTCCGAGGGCGGGGGAAGAGGTGGCAGCACGGAAGAGTCCTGGCTACTAGGGCCAGGTGCAGCTGCTGTCTCATCAGCTGTAGCCGGCGTGGTGGCGGGGGTCGAAGCCGATCCCTCGGTTGTTGACGATGCGGGAGGCACCGGTGTTGTGGCGCGCGACTCCTGCGCTTTGTTGCGCAGCCACCCTCCGATGGCTGTGGCGGCCTGCTGCTCCAAAGCAAGCTGCGTCCTTTTGCGCTGGTCGGCGGCGAGTTTGCGCTTTGCCCTCTCGTAGACCGAGAGAGAAGCGTCCCAGGCGCTGTGCTCGTTGTCCTGCGGGGTCTTATCCATGAGCAACACACACACAGTGGCACACACACAGTCTGGAGAACCACGAATACTCTCGTATTCGCTATTCCGTTATGCACGGAAAGGGCACGACGCACGCGGCGCCGTACTCGAGCGAGCGAGGCGGCCGCGCGACCGCTCTCGTAGGTGACGAGCTCGCGACTGACGCGAGGGAGAAGGGCGAAAACGACGGAGCGCCGAAAATACGTCTTCTCCCTTCGGCTGCTCAGAAGGAACTCCGACAGTGCTGTGCTGGCTCTCCGGAGGCCGCGTCGCGCTTTCCCGCACATCACGTCGCGTCGCTCTTCCCCGATTGGTCAATGCGAGAGAACCCGTCCCCGCTCGCGAGGAGGAGGCGCCAGCGCGCGCACGCGACGTGCGCCAGGATGCTGGATGGTGCACGTTTTCGAATAGCCGCGCACTTCGTCGCCGTCAAAAAAATACTCGAACGCGACGTGCACGCCAGCAAACACAACGGCGTGCTGGGCCACTCCTTTCCCATTGCGAGAAAGCCCGAATCGATGTTCCAGCTTGTCCCAGCGCGAAAAGACAAGACGGCACGTAACTGCACACCATACATGTCGACAACAGTCGGCGCGACGGCCTCCACGCTACAACGCCCCCAAGCACCGGCTCGGGCCTGCGCAAACGCGCGAAAAGGCTCTGAAAAACGTCCTGGCTGGCGTTGTAGTGTACTCCACGACCATTCACCTACCGGTTCGGCCAAATCGCCGGTTACTCGCTTGTCACAGAGCACCTTCTCGCGCGTAGAAATGGCCAAAGGCCCATACCACCCAGCGTGGCGCACTCACGCGGGCCGTTGTGCTTGCAGAACACGCGTTGAGTGTCCGTCGCCCAACATAGCATCGTTGCCTCGCACGAGAAGCACTAATGCCTCAGTGCAAACACGCCACTGCCGTTGGTTTCGTTTCAGCGGACGGCGCGACCGAACGTCAGAGAAACCTCCCAACAGCCTAAGCGCCGCAAGCCGGTGCCCTTGTTTATTTACATGTGTGTAACACCAAATCGTCACACACACGCAGCAAACACCACTACTTAAAAAAAAAAAAGGAGAGAGAGAGAGAGAGACAATATTCCGGCCACGAACGAATGCATGCAAACAAGGCTCACGAGAACACCCACTCTCTCGTAAAAATATTTCTCCATGTTACATATGTACAATGTGTGTGCCCTTGTATAAATGACCGTCTTCTTCGACACCCAATTCACTTCTCTCTATCTCTAGTTGGCAAGCCACTAACACGCGACAGTGACTACGAGTGAGGCGAACGTGCGTATTTATTGAGAATGCCTTACAGGCCCGAAGGCATTGAGTAAGGCGGGTTACAGTGAAAATCGCATGTAAATTTCCAAGCAACAACGGTACAATGTACGTTAGTAATAACGACAACAACAAAATCCGGCGCACAAATTTAACAAAGCAATATGTAAACATGGTGATCAAATATATGGGAACACTCCGTAACATCAAAAGGCTCGGAAAACAAGTTAGAGAACATCAAGATGAAACATTCAGGAAATGCATCTCAAGTTTCTGCCGAAACGTGTTGGCGTTACTACCAGACGCGATATCGTCGGGAAGATCATTCCACATGCGGATGGCTTGTGGCAGTGCTGATGTGTTGAACGCGTTTGTGTTTCCAAACATGCGAGTCAAGCTGAGGTGGTTATGTAATCTGCGTTGTTGATGATTGCCTTGCTTAGCCAGTGCTATTTTTGAACTAGACCGCACGTCGCACCAGTCCGAGCTCGCAGCCAACGTCGTCACACTACTACGCTGCGCAACTCGGAGTCGAACTCACGACAGCCAACTAGCATACCGCCGAGCTGATGGCAATGTCGCCCCAAAACATACCTTCCCGGTGCGCCAACAGAACCGTTGTAAACTTGGGAACAACTGTAGCAGGCTCTCCGTGAAAACCGCTTCCCTTGCTTCGGAAGGACACCTTTGGCACGTGCCAATAAGCAGCAGTCATGTCGCTCGCGGTGCCTGGACATCGCCGGAACCGAGAGCCAACTTGCCCTCTTACGAGGACAACCTTGCGAAAATTTCAACTTCGTCCTGCATGTTACTACGCATCCATCTATCTGGCAGCCCCGTGCCCCGTTGCTATGGTTTTTTTTTTTTTTTTTTTTGTTTTTTTTTTAATTAACTTACTTCTTCTAGCTCACCGGCTCCTTTTCGTTTTTTCTTTTTTTTTTTCCGTGCCCTTAGGTATTTTTGGTAGTGTGTGTGTGTGTGTGTGTGTGTGTGTGTGGCTCTTGCGTCACTTTTGCTAACGCTGTGACATTTCCCTCCAGGTGCAAGCCCCTCGGTGCCCCTATGGTGAGCGAACCCTCCTCTTTCACCCGTTCTTTACATTTTCGCATACTCCACGGTGTTCCCTTGGCTAAAGATACTGAAACGGATAGTTCAGCGTGTCACTCTCTTCTACCTTTCCTCATTTTATCCTGCACAACGGCCCTCCAGCACCCCACACAAACATCTCCTTCGGGCTCCGGCCCAGCTTCACTTCAGGCCGCGGAGCAAGCCCCTCTCGAGTCGGGTTCAGCCAAAGGCACTTGGTCGGAAATGACAGTTTGGCGAACTTTAAGGAAATAAATAAATAAATAAATAACTAAATAAATAAATAAATAAATAACCGCCGACCTTGGCCGACACAAGATGAGCTTGTCGTGTGAAAAAAAAAAAGAAAATGCAAGAGCCGTAGAACACGCGAAACCATACCGCAGCGGTTGCGATACACTAGTTTCATAATTGCGGCCATTCAAACTTTCAACAAACATCGATAACATGCGACGGTGCTCTTTTCCAACTGCAGTGAAACATGGCTCTCCCCCTTCTACCGTCCTTTTCTCTCTCTCTCTCTCACACACACAACAACAATAAAATTTCTAGGAGTTCCATCCCAAGAACAACTTTCTTGGTCTCCTCACATTGACGCGATAAAAAAAGATCTTTCCAGGAGAATCGGCATTTTAAATAGACTGAGATACTACGTCCCAACAAATGTCAAGCTACAAATATACTACGCTCTGGTACATTCGCGGCTAACATACTGCTCCTTGGTGTGGCTAACAACGACGGCCACAAACCTTAATTATCTGTTGATATGACAAAACCGTGCTATACGTGCAATAGCTAACACTCCCCTTTACGAAAGCGCTCGACCATATTTTAAAATGTACAAAGTATTGCCTGTAAAACAGTTATACAGACATAAGCTACGCGTACAGATACTACACCAGTATCAGTGGCGTAGCCAGAAATTTTTTTCGGGGGGGGCTCGGAATTTTCGATGGGCAGGAGGGAGGGAGTCGGAGCCTCTCTCTCTCTCTATATATATATATATATATATATTATATATATATATATATATATATATATATATATATATATATATATATATATATATATATATATATATATATATATATATATACTTTCGGAACGAAAATATGCACGTCACGCATTTGCGCGGACAGCATCTGCGGCCTACTTCAGCCTTCAGTTGTCATGTCAATTGAGCGCCGAAATAAGGATACTCTCGCACATTCAAAACTTTCACAGAAGGCAATGTATCAGCGAAATCTTATAGAAAGACATTTATTTCCCCACCACTGCGAAGATTCGTCAATTGCGCACGCACGCTACTATCTTGATGATAATTTCAAAATAAGGTATAATGATCGATGTGAACATAAGCACAAAATGCTGTAACAATTCGTCATAGAAGGTGCAGTCGCGAACAGCGAAAAGCATACCTGAGGTAGGTAAGCTGGAAATGACGCTATGAAAAACACATTTTTTAAAACTTTTTATGAATTGATCGTGGCGTTGTCTGATAAACACCGGAAGACTCTCTGCAACTTAACGTGCTAGTAGACATACAGGACGGCATTTTAGTATATATTTCGTATTTAAGGTTTCCTCACCCAAACTTACCCGTTCGCTACATTATACAGGCGCTGCTTTCACCAAATTATCGATACATTTGCAGGAAGAACAGAGATTCGCCTACGATTGTGATTCTAAGCAGCCCCAGATCTATCTGTCCTGAACATATTACCACTTCTTTTTCAAAAGAATTAAGTATATTGCGTTACAGAAAAATGCGGTCCTCATTAACATGGTAGGCCTCCAGAAACATGGTTTTGTCTCCACTATAAACTTACAAACACCACCATCCCGACCCTTTCACGAATAATTACTGACACATTTATTAAGCTGAAAAACGTGGTAAAATATCTCTTAATATTGAAAAAACTTCGGTTTGCCACTTCACACTTCTAGCCAGATAAATTAAAAATCCACGGTGCTTTTCTCTTAACGCCAGTTTAATCCTACAGTTACTTCGAGGCATGCGGAATGCAAGTTACGATGGATAAATCTAATTTGGAACTCAATGAAGTGAACTCCAGAATGTTGAGATGTCCCTACTTCGCGCAAAGGGGGCCGCTGTTCTACGCCGCAACACTTCACAAGTACCACGACTACGCTAAAGCTCCGTTCGAAGTGCAACGCTCACCCCCTTTGGTCACACACCTCGCACCTTTGGACACACCTTTGGACACACTCGTCAATGAACGGCCGATACAATGGGTAAAACAGCTCATAAACTAACGGCGCAATGTCTTAAGTACGCTTGCTGCTGCCAACGAAAACAACGCTTATCTGGGTGGGCTCCATCGGTACATAGGTCTCGTCGCCGGCTTGTGGACTGGTGCCTTGTTAGAAACTCGGATGTCGACATCAAAGTAGCTGTAGCTCACGGATTCTCCCCGATCACTGCTGCTCGCATCATGCTCTCGCAAAGACTACATCGTCTCTCCGAGGTTAGAGAGCCGAACGGCCAGGCTCGCAGAAGGGATCGCAAACGAAGCTTACTTCTTCACATGACGGAAGGTCACTGCCTCTCTTCGAGTCTCCAGTCTCCAAAATTCCGCCCTGTCCTTTGTGCCGAGACGAGTGAGTTTTGCTCCCTGACAGCCCCGCCTCACCAGGGCGTCTATCCAATGGTTGTCTACGGCAACGTCGCCAGTAGAAAACGCAGCACTCCAACCCGCCGTGCGACTATTGTTCGAGACTCGCCTCCACAGAGTAACGCAGTACAAGCTCCTCTCGAAAAATGTAGAAAGCAAAATATAAACACACACAAAACTCGACATTCGGACACGACGTCAGACAGCCTAACCAGCGACGCTTGTGTACAGATTACCGTAACACTCCAGGTGCAAGCAATTTCGCACCATCTAGGCGCCCTCACGCTGGAAGCACCCGGTGACAAGACGCGCCCGTCCGCAGTCGCTCCTTTGTGGCCGGTCAAGTGTGCGCGTCCGAGAAGCAGTTCTGCTTACTGCATTGCAGGGTGGTCGAAACATACCGGGGACGCTCCGTTGACTTTGTTCAAGCACTTATGAGCGCGCTGGGTACGCTTTGGCTTCGGCATTCTGTCTTCTTCAAGGTCGCCGCCTAATGCACGTTCTCATCTGGAGCCGCCGCGCAAACGTCAGCTCTGCTGTCAAAGCGCGGTGTCCGCAAAACTCGCGGCTAACAAAAGCCCCCAGCGACTTTGACCGCAGCGCCAGCCGGAAAAGAGAATTGCAGAAGGCCAAAAATTCCCGCTACCCGCGTTCCCGTGTCCGCCCCGCCAATGCCCCTCCGGGCGTCACAATGGCACAAGTATTGGTATTAGGTCCAATATTTCCTGTATCAATGACGTTTCCCATAAGCTTTCAACTTCACAAATGTACTCACAAGATGCAGTACCAGCACTGACAAATACTAGATTATCAATTACTACTAGCCGTATCTCACTGGATTTTGCAAACTCAAACGTCATACACTCTAAGAAAAAAGATGGTATACCTTACTCTTTTAGGAGAGTCAGGGCTTGCCACATATATGACTCTCTTTGAAGATACCCGTCAACTCTCTTTTCTGCAGGAGAGTCACGGCGCTGCGAGAGTGTACACTGACTCTCTTGCGAAGGGTGGTAGGACTCTTGTCTAAAGGATCATGTGACCACTGCTGAGAGAGTCACTTGACTCTTGCGAAGAGTGCTAGGACTCTTGTCCAAAGGATCGTGTGACCACTGCTGAGAGAGTCACTTGCATCTCTTATGAAGAGTGCTAGGACTCTTGTCCAAAGGATTGCACGACCACTGCTGAGAGTTACTCGACTCTTATAAAGATAGAGCAAGGTATTCATACCAAATGGGTCAAACGACTCTGCAAAATAACTACTGTAACTGAGTCAAGAGACTCTTTATGTGTTGTCACAAGACTACTAACAGGGAGAGTCAGGTATTCATTTTAGGTGAGTCAAAGGACCCCATAGAGCCAACGTGTGCAAAAGAAAAGGCATTTGCATTTTCACCTTATATTCACGAAACAACTGAAGAATTACATGACTTTTAGAGCAGAGTGAAATGACTGCAAAAGATTGTCTGCAGTTCCTTATTGAATGGTAGAAATATTTTCTCGGACACAAACAACAGCTTAAGAAAGAAAGTTATTATACACATACATTATGGCACTTGTCGTAGGTAGTCTCATTAAAATGAAAGAAATGAAACAAGTACAAGAGCAATTCAATTTAACCCGACATATATCTGGAATAATGTCTGTTCATACATAGGAACATGAAATGGCATAACTAGAAGAGAGACAAATCCAATAAATGGAAATATGTTTATATGCAAAAGATCCATCTGCACTTTCAATATATTCAAAGTGCTGATCTACAGCACAACATCATTAGTAGCTTCTTTATTTACAAGTCTAACAATGCCTCAAGGAAATAAGACAACCTCAGTACACTGACATTGCAAACATAATAAATTAATTACTGATGTGGTACTAAAATGTGTTCCAGTCATTTATACATAAAAAGTGAATTTAATAGCACACAAGTGTTTTCACAAAAATATAATGGTAAAATGAAGTTAATTAGCTTGTACACTTGGACGATTGCAAGGCCCCCTATTACTTTCAAACAAAAATAACGATATTCACACTAAGCAATATGCCTATCATTATGAACATGCAATATGCATATCACATGCCAGTGTGAAAAAATTGTTCAGAAGATGCATACTTTAAAAATGACAAACAACAAATCCTACAGGTCTCTTTCAAAGTTTAGAATGCATGGACAACTTACCACTGCTAAAGAGTGTAATGATGTACTTAGAAAATGTACACTTAGCTGTCATTCGTGCAAATGCAGCGACGTAATTCACCCACATTACCACTTGTACGATAAAAGCTCTGTGAAAATATGCAGACTTCAACAGAGCTCTGACTTGGAATTAAATATTTGGTCCATTATATCATGTAAACAAGGCAGTGGCAATGGGCAAAAAAAAGTGCACATTGCAGATTGGTCATCGCAACACAGTGTCTAAGGCAGCTGCTGTGTATAATAGCAGTTTGTTAGCAACTCACAGAAGGCACATTAAGCACCTTGCACTGATACTACGCCACGAGAAAATGCGGCGTCAACATATGCATCAAACAGAGCACAATGAGTATCGCTTATCTAGGTGTACACAGCTATCTCATGGGCATAAAAATAATGAGGTGCAACAACAGGCACACTAAGCATCTTAAATGAATGCATTGCCACAGGAAAAAGTGACAAGGAGCATGAAACAGTTCCCTGTGAGCATCATGTGTTTTGGTGAAGCAGTTAGATTATCACATGCGAAAAGGAAAGGGTGCAATGAGAGGCACATATAAACCACTACCTGAGCAGAAGTTACCAAAGGCAGTGCACTACAGCATAAAAAAACGTTGCCAGTTGTGACAAAAAAATTCACATTGAATGTTTACAAGGTTAGCAGCTGTGCTATACATTGCTATTTCATTTAGCAGCACAACAGTTCATGCTTTTAGAACACAAAAATGCAAGAGCCTTTTAGTGTTGACAACATGGTGTCACAACGTGCTCTGCCAGCAATCAAACTTCTGCTTCAAAATGAAGCGTCCATACTAGTCAAGAATGGTTCGAAGAACACTGTATTGTGAAAATTGCTACTTTTCTGCACTTTTTCCTAAGTTTCTGTGTACAGTAGTCCAGAGCACAGTAAAAAAAGGGGAATACATCTCACTAACAGAAATTCTACACATGATACTACAGAATTTCCTTTAGAGTTGCTTTTATAGAAAACAAAGTATTCCTTCTACCCTTTCTCAATAACTACCTACTCCAAAGTAATCTTACTGCAAATATGGGCTGTTTCTCCTGTAACTCCTAAATGGCATCCTTTTCGGACAACTGGAGCATTTAGGGGAACCAAAAAATAATTAAGAGCCTTGCATTTTGTGTGAACAATTTTATAAACATGTGGAGGTCCTGCACACAGATACATATTGCTGCAATGAGATGGGCTCGAAGAACGGATGCTGGTGACATACCAATAGCAACACTCAGCCCATAAGTCTGGACATTCTCCAACATGATGTTCATTTCTGGAGAGGACAGGATGCTTTTGGCAGTGAAGGCGGGTATCAGTGTGTATGCATCCTTCCATAAACCTAAAAAAGAGAGGAAAAAAACAAGCATTATTATGGCAGCCAAGTGTCTACAGGTGCATCACACAGCTTTTCCACAATCGCAGTACTCAAGAGAAACTGAACACATTTCTTCAAACATTCAGTGCTGCGTTTGTGCCCTTCTGGAAGACCTTGTCCTTGGTTGTGCTGTAATTCATCATGCATAAGAAACTCACCCAAACTTTCACATTACTAAGCACATTTACTCAAACATATATGGCAGTGGCCCAACAGTAAACATCCATTGTTTGTGAAATGTGCTACAATTACACTATATCTGTCCATGATATGCCTTTCCAGCGGGATGCCTGGCCATGAAGCGTATAGTGAACCTATTTCGTGAATGTTATGACAGAGTATGCTGCTTTTTAACCCATAGAAGTTGTTATGATAAATCAGAAAATCCTGAAAGGCCACATCTGAATGCTTTTTCTCACCACAAGAAATGTTTACAATTCACATTGAAGCCACCATCAAAAAGAGAGAGAGAGATTGTTTCAGCGTAATGGCTCTTACCAGTGGTGCAGACATGTCAACGTTTTGCCCAATCAATAGGAATAGGAGATGAATGACGGTACCAACCCCACTGGTACCTATAAAAGAGTGAAATGCAACATTTAGGCAGGTCAGCTTTGCAAAACGAGTCAGCTCGCAACCTCAGTAACTTGCTTGCATGTAGTGCCTAAACATTTGAGCCACTGATACTGAAACCATGAAATGCACAAAAATATTACACAGATTCCACAGCCAATGCTGTGGAATCTACGTGGAATGAAATCTTAGTCAAATACTTTCATTCCAATGCTTGTCTGCCAGGTACCTGTTGAGCCTAGACACATATTTTAAACATTAGTGCCATGTAGAATACCTTATGATCCGAGTAAATCATAACTTTCGATATCCAGATCACCCCTTATGACAGCTCAAGTCAACAATGCATAATAACAATGTTGTCTTGAAATGCATATGATAATTCGTTCACGACATCTTCATTGAACTGACACATTCATCGACCTACGATAACCGAGAACCATCTCGCTCGCTTCAAATCACGATTGCAGTTGCTGCAGTGTACATTTCGTGGCACTAGCATATAACGTAAATGACTCATATATATTGCCTTCAAGCAACAAGCATGCTCAGCCACATTATTACCCTCACGACAAAGCAATTATGTTCAGTACTGACAAAAACGAATACACACTGTTTTGTAACGCAATCACCAGGATACACACGCTACTAAACGGAGTCGTCTGTGCTTGTGGCAGTGATATATGTTATATCGGCGTCCCCGCCTCCTGCAATCTGGTTGTTTCGCACGTTATTACCGACGTTGCTGAAACGCTACTTTTGTTCCATCAACACCGTAAAAGGGTTACAGGACGACCAGCACGTCACACACACACACACCCCACGCACACACACACGCACGCACGCACGCACACTCACAAGTACAGCGCGGGGGGGGGGGCGGGGGGGGCAGTCGCCTGACAGAACCACAAACATACCTGCTGTTCCTCTGACCACTCATCCTTGCTTTGTGAACACACCGCCCGGGCTGTCTTATGCGGTTCCTGCGCACCAACAGCAATTTCGCAATGAAGTAATCAAGCTACGTAATTCAGTGACTTCATTGCACTCACCAAGTCCCGGAGGCTTTCCCGTCGACAGTCTCGTCAAATGGCTGAACTTTCTTCTCCAGAACCGCAGTCGTAGTTTATCACATCACTGGAAAGGGACTTTCTCAGAAGGTGCACTCGCTATTCGACCACGCACTTGCATAATCGACAAACTGGGCAAAACAGCTTCCTTGCGAGCACGCACAAAGTTCCGCGTCGGTCGTGGCTGTCGCTGGGAAGAGGCGACTACGACGCTCCATCCGCCGGCGACCGCGTGTTGTACAACGCCCTAACACGTTAAATTTGTCCACTCGATGAGCGCCAACGATGATAAACGCACAATACCGCACGTAATATTAGTAAACACGTTGAAAACACGCGGACGAAATGCATCAC
>CM023487.1:86977842-87003478 GCA_013339685.2 Hyalomma asiaticum | reverse complement strand
TTCCTGTTCTCGTATCGCGCAACACCCCACACCTTCACTGGGAAATCACCAGCAGAATTATTTCTGCGACGGAAACTGAGGACCCGCTTATCGTTACTACGACCAGATGCGAGCGGTGTTTTGACTGACCAAGCAGAGAAGGTGAAAACAGCCGCTGACGATATGTGCATGCCGATCATTTGCGCCACTCCTGTCTGGAACGGGAGGAAGAGTCGGCTGTGGACTGCGAGTTCGAGCTGCCACATGTGCCCGAAGTACGGGACCCGACTACTTCGGCGACGACGCTGCCACCGCCCACACAACAACAGTCGAGCCCGGAGTGTAGGCCGCAACCGGACATGCCTACGCTCCGAAGAAGCACCCGACAACGCCGGGTGCCTGATCGCTGGGGCTATAGTAGCCGGACTTAAAGTTTGTCAGAAAGGGAGTGTTGTGTTCATATCGCGATAGGCTACACGTGTCGTAGTTGCAGTGATAAGTGACTGGTCGCCACTGCGCATGTGTAACCTGGAGATACTTGTATATATGGGTGTGTGCCCTATGTTACTGTGTTCATTGTGCTGTTTTGTGGCTGCCCGTTGGCATGCCCGAATAAAGGATTTGAAAAGCATGCCCCGGCTCTGAAGTTACAACAGTAAGGAACAATGAAATGTTAGAGAGTGATAGACTGTTTATAATACAAATGAACCATAATATAATAATTTGAGGTTTAATACACTAGTGGCGGCAATTTCGAGGTACGAAGTTTTGTTAGGAAAAATGATTAGCAACGAATTCTTCTTGTATCACGAAGGAAATTGCACAAGGCGAAGCAGACGTTCCTGTTGCTGAAACCTAGTGAGGAGGCTCCAAAGGAAAGAATATTCTGAGAATTCATGGAAATTTTTAAATTCCCTAATGAAATTTCGAAATGCCTTTTCCTCTGATTACAATAACGCTGACAGGTGATTAAAATGTGATCAATGTTTTCAGGCTCTTGACAATAACATCATAGCGGAGATGGCACCAGACCAGACCTGTGTAAATAAAAACTCAATGGAGGGATACGACAGCGAAATTTTGTCATTGCCACTTCCAGTTTACGAGAGGGACACCACTTATTATCCCAAACAAAACAAAGATGCCAATATTCTTCAATAGGTGACTTCATTTTTAAAGAATCTTGAAGTAAGGAGTACTTACGGAATCTAGACAAAGTAACAAAGGCAGTAGTAGGTACCACGGACATTACCGGCCCATCTAGGGACCACCGCGCGAGAACATCAGCCATATCGTTTATAAATATGCCACGATGGCCCGGCACCCACATCAATCGCACTTCACGCACGTGGGGAGGAATTAATGATGGGAATGCGTTTAGAACAGAAGACTTGGAAGGAGAAGCTGAAGTGAGTGATGTGCATACCGAAAGGGAATCAGTCACTATAACAACTGCCGAATTTTGTGCAGGAAGTTTGCGAATGGCTAAAAGAATGGCTAAGAGGTCTGCTTCGAATATGGGTGTATAACCCGGGAGGCGCGAGGTATATGACCAAGACAAAGTCTCTGAAAAAAAAAGCCCACTCCCGCTTTCTCCTCACGCATGGATGCATCCGTCGGAATTATGTTATCAATTCGCAATTGATATAAATGATCTTCTAATAAGCCTATTAAATATCTGGAAGGAAGGAGTTTGGGATTAGAAGGGAATATATTATCCAATTCAATTTTAGCATTGGCCAATGGTTTATCCGTTGAGACGATATCGCGAATGTTAACACCTAAAGCCTCTAGTTGATTCTGCGCAAACAAAACTTGAGGTTTGTATATGCGAGACCAAGGCTCATCAAAAAATGTTAACACGAAGTGTGATAGCCTCTGTGAAGACGCATAAATTTGTAAGTCTGTTTTGATGGTGAGGATAGGGAATCTGCAAGCTAACGTGGGGATTCGGGCTTCTTGATACAGAACATGATTTGCAGTAAATTTTGGTACCTTGAGACAACTCCGAAGAGCCTCTCGCTCCAAAAGAACCAAAGGATTAATCTTGTATGCCGGACCACCAGAGTATAAAATACAACGAAATTCTAGAATCGGACGAACATACATACGGTATATCATAAGAAGAGTGTCTCTGCGTAACCCGGAAGGGTGCCGGCCAAGTCTGCGTATCATCCCAACAGCGCGAGTAGCCTTACATTTAATGTGCTCAATGTGGTCGCGCCAACTCGGTTTATGATCGTAAAACACACCTAAATACTTCATGCACTCTGTTTGAGGGATTATTTCCTGGCGATACTGAAGGGAAATGCTTACTGGATCATTCAAAGGAAAAACAATAACAGAAGTTTTACTAACATTTAAAGTCATGCTAATTTGATTAAACCATAACTCTAGTCTTCCTAAATAAGCTTGTAAGATTGCATGCAATGAGTGAATATCACCAGCAGAAGCAAAGAACTCAATGTCGTCTGCATAAACATACACTTGAATGTTATTGTGCAACGGTACTGAGCTTAACAGAACCTTAAATAATACAGGAGATAAAACAGACCCTTGAGGGACTCCTCTGGACTGATTATATTTCGGTGAGGATAATCCACGCAGAGAACAATAAAACATTCTATCCTTTAAAAAAATTACAGCATATCCACGGAGTGAATGATGATGAGTGGGCGAAGCTCGGGATGTCCATCGTAGATCGTGCCGAGTTCTGGATTAATTTAGCTAACGCGCGTGCTACGAATCCTCACGGTTCAACTATGCACAATGCACAAGTGAAATCTCCCACCGGCACTTCATTGCAAGTCAAGATCCAGTGGATATATATATATATATATATATATATATATATATATATATATATATACATATATATACATATATATATGGGAGCCACGCCGGGAGGCACGCGCTCGCCCTCGGCGCGTGCGTGCCTCCCGGCAGGCACGCGCCGGTGGCTACCTACTACTACTACATACATCGGGGACGCACGACCCACGCCTTAAGGAGCTTCGCCCTAAAACTCGTACAACCAGTTAATAATATAGCGCGGGAAATTCAAGCTTTTTAATGAATTGAGAATCATGACATGCTCTACACTGTCGCATGCCGTAGCTAAATCTAGGGTTACTAGTGCTGCATATTGTCGCCTTGACGAGCAAGCTTAATTCGTCCCTCTAAATCTACATGTGCATACCACACGGAATACCCAGGTTTAAAGCCAATTTGACATGGGCTTAATATTGAGTGGTCTGCCAAAAATTTCGTGATTCTAATGTAGAGCACTATTTCAATTAATTTCATAACATGCGAAGTTAGTGCGATAGGTCTAGCGTTATCAGTATGCATATCTACTCCTCGTTTTTTAAGCAGCGGGATAATTTTCGCCAGTCTCCAATCTGGAGGAATCCAACCTTTTTCGAGTGAGCAGTTGACCCCTTATGAAAATGAATATTGAGAGTCTAATGTACACCTAATGAACTCTTAATGTGACATTAGACAGTCATTAGACTTGCAATGGCTAATGTCATCTGGCATTACGTTCACATCAAAAACCCTAATGTCAATGCACATGGGGGTTTCTGGTGCCAGAAGTACTCAGACACCCTAATGTCAGTGCACATGATAATTTCTGGTGCCAGCAGTACTCAGACACTCTAGCGTCAATGCACATGAGGATGTCTGGTGCCAGTAGCAATAAGGGAGCGTAATGTCAAAGCACATGAGGTTTTCTGGGCGAGTACTGTTTCATTGCAGTACCTAATGTCAAAACACGTCATCACAAATGCAGCGACCTAAGGGTCCAAACCCTGGGTCCCGGGTTCTGAAACCGGAGCCCATTCCATGGGATGGGTCCGAACTAATTGCATCAATTTTTTAGTTTGCATGCCTTTTGCTGAGTCACTGTCTTTTTTGCTGAGCCATGCTCATCATGACCTACTTCCACGATCATCCTTTAGCGCTTCCTTCACTTCCGATCCCATTCCACCAGCTTGTGAGTTTTAACTTTTTTTGCCGAGTCACTGTCATTTCTGCTGAATTATGGTGATTATTGAGCGTACTATGTTTTGTCACCATTATTATTACCATTATAACCTTTCTTGTGTCAATTACGATCACAAATTCTTCATTCTTGGACACTTGGGGTTATTTTGGCCTATTTCTAAGCTTTACCACGCTTGTTATCAGAAATAATTTGATAATTATCATGATCATGTGTTTTTATTTATAGTCATTGCTTATTATTTATATATGATAATGCGACGTTTGTAAGGGTCTTATGAAGTTAACGATTTTTTTCACGTATCTTTTGCCGATTTATTAGTGCCTTCTTGATGAACAAGTGTGCCCCCTTTCCTTTCCACCTTTTTTTATGATGGTTCTACTTTCTCCTTCAATGTTCCCTACTAAACGTTCTGTTTCCGTTAAACAACTGCAGGTATTCAAAAGCCCCCCAATACGGCGATCTTCCCCTTTCCACTCTTTCATTTCCTTTCCCCCAGCACGAAGGACGCTCAGCCGTTCTTGCCGTGGTCATATGCGTCTCTCTTTGTTTCTATTCACGAATCTCAGCTCTCCCTACTCCGTAGTCCTTTCCTGAACGAAATCACAATTATTTGCCCGTGCCTCCTATCCTAATTTTATAAAAGGGCGGAGGAGTGCGTGCATCTGTCACAAATGAAAGTCTGTTTCCCGCATCATGGCAGTAATAGAGTTACTGTATGTGCTCCCTACGGGAGCAGAGTTGCGCATAGGTCTGCCATCTTGCACATTCATTCGCGTTAAGAAAGAAAGCCGTTCCTCTCGAATGTAGGAGACGGCACGGCCCTGCGGCGACGTGCGCTTTCTCGCTCGCTTATTCCATGTCGCTGCCGGAAAGATTTCCGATTCCAAAAAAGAAACAGAAAGGGGACTCGAACGAACAATCAACTTATACACAAGTGGTGTTATAAACAGTTCGATGGCCCCTACTATCGGTATAAGCATTTTCTTAATATCAAATGATAATACCATTCAGGACAAAATAAAATGAACAAAACGCTCGTTTCAGATCGTTATTGACGCAGCTGTATGAAAGGTAAAATAGGCACTTTGAAAAACGACGAGCGCAGATAAAACAATGCAAAAAAAATTATCTGCCGAGAGAATTTTACGCATCTAGTATATCTGGCGTAGTATAGAAACAGGATGCAGCTTCAAAATTTTATGCTGCGTAGCGCTCTGCGCGTATTCACACGTGCGCATTTTTTTTTCCTTTCCGGTCTAATTTTGGTCACCGGCTTGCCAGCTGTTACTAAGGGGGCGTGAGCCCTGCATATCATGAACGTTTATGCCTACTATACCGCAAAAATGTTGTTAATGAGAGTTACAATTAACCCATGTAATCAGATTTGTGTGTGGCGTGTGTAGGGGCGTGTATTCTAAAACGCACTGTTAAGCTGAAAGAAATAATTCGTCGCATAGAGCTGCCGACATAACCTGTAGTGCTGGTTTCGACGGCTGACCACGGCTGAACATTTTGCTTCAAGTGTCACTTCCTCTTTTATTTATATTGTGGCGTGTGTGTGTGAAAGAGCAGGTGAAAGAGCTGGCGATTGCCAACACCGATATCCAGTTCAGCGAATCGCAGATTTGGCACTGCCTTGTTCTTCTCTCACTATGAAACAGGCCGCGTATTAAAACGAAGTGCCCAATCACGAAAATTTTCTGCTTTTGAGCCTGCCTAGCTCTGCCTGAACGTCGGACTCGGCTGAGGCAGTAGTGGCGCGGTGGTAATTAGCAGCCGTGGTGATGCGGCGAGCGTCAGCGCAAGCGCAACCGTGAAGTTGGCTTTCCCCAAAAGAATGCATTTTGAGCGCGTGAGCGCTGTTGGCGAATGGGAGCGCGAACGGCGCTTTCTGTCTAAAGCCCCTCTACCTCCAGAAGTACAGGGGCCTTAGCTCTGTCAGAGACGCAACTCCGTTCCCCGAGGGGAACATATACAGTAACTCTAGGCAGTAATACGCAAAAGCGCAGCCTTTGAGATCTCTGAGTCCTCAAAGATCTCTTTGAGATCTTTGAAGACTCAGAGATCTGAAACGCATGCGGTGCAGTTTTGAAACGGCGTAGTTCAATAACTCGCTTGATTTGCCCAAAGACGCAACATTATCATTGAGAAACTAAAATAAGCAACGAAATTTGTGATAATAGTGGTTTCTGAAGCGATAAATATACCTTTCTTATTTTAAAATATATTTTGTATTATAACACGACAGTGCTGCCACCTATGCAGCTGTAGCAGTGGAATTTGCTGAACAGTCCTCTTTCTACGGGGGCCTGCGTCGCGTGCGGAGCACATGTTTTGCGCTCTCGTTTGCACCCTTTGTTTATCAATATTGTGCGCGCGAATTGTTTTCTTCTCATCATGGGCGGGCATCGAGCGGACAAACATCGCGTGTCGGAATGTTGAACAGCACCGAGTCGGCAGCGGACGAGCTTCGACGGACGTGCAGCTTTGTTCGCGCTCACAGCAGTGCCATGTGCCGCGTTACCACGTTTTTTCCGATTATGAGCGCGCGTGATTCGACAGTGAGTAAAACTTCCTGAAAGAGTGAGCGAAAACCATCTGAAACAGTTCACGTCCCAGTGTTGTGACCAAATGTGACTGCGGCTTTAGAGGAGGACAAGCGAGCACCTTTTGACGGGACCGTCGCCGGGTGTGTACGTAGTCGACCGGAAAGCCGACGAGCGCACAGTGGACGCCAAACTCCGGTAAGCTTATACGAGTTGCGTAATTACGTTACTTGGTTACTTCACTGTGTGACTACTCTTTTATGCAGGGGCCGAAAAATATATCCTGGGCTGCGTTTTCACGCAGCACGAATGATGCACCATTTGTCGGGCTATCTGATAATGTTTTGTTCTAGGATCTGTGCTTTCCTTGGCATGCATACAGTTGCGCGAAGCGGCTACCGTGTGCGTTGATTAAAGCTAGAATAGGTCGATTAATGCGCGTTGCCTTACGCCATTCCGTGCTTCTGCCGTGCAATCCCATGTACTGCCTCTTACTGTCTGTAAGAGACGATCGCCTGAAACTACCCGTAACGATATCTCGTCGCTTGTCATGGTGATAATATAAAATGGAAGTTACCTTTCAAGAGGCTGGTAATAATGAACTGATGTGCAAAGCGTGCGCAGTGCAGGAGACAGGAGCGCAGATAGAAAAACACACGGTGCGTAACCGACTGCCTCCTTGCACTTGCTTTTTGGTCAGCAATTAATATACTTTCTCTATTGAGAGGATGTCTGCGCACATGACGACCACGCGGAAACGCAACAGGCCGTCAGAGAGCTCCGACGACGAAGGCTGCTCCCGCAAGGTGCCTGCCATCGCCCCCGAGGAGCCGCAGAGCCCCCCACCTTCCGTTGACGCCCCGCCACCTACCGAAGCTCCTCCGGTGCCCGGTATGGACGAGGACGGCTTCCAGCGTGTCCAGACCAAGGCACAAAGACGACGGGAGCGTAAGGGAGCCACGCCTGCTGCCGCAGCCCGGAGCAACACCGGCCCCGGCACGGAGGCCCCCCCGGTTCCCCCGCCGACTGCCCCGACAGCTGCACCCGTCGCGTCGACTGCTGCAGCACAGCAGCTGACTGTGCTATTCCGTCCGACGGGCACCGGAGCCGTGTTCCCGCGCACCGCCCGCCTCTCTCTCGCTAAGGCCCTGTCGGCACTAGCGGGGGTGCGGGCTGTGCGGGTCAACACCAAGAAAAACATCGTGGCGGCTGATGCCGCCACCGAGGAGTGGAGAGGGCGCCTGCTGGCTGTCACCGAGCTGGCGGGCATTCCGGTTGGCGCCCGGCTGCCGGCCGACCGTACCAGGAGCTCGGGCATCCTGCAGGGCATCCTGGGCGACCACCCCGACGAGGAGCTGCTGGCGGGCCTGGAGTCAGAGGTGCCGGTGCTTGCCGCGAGGCGCCAGGGCACGGCGCTTATCCTCGACTTCGCGGCGTCGGCGCCACCTACCCGGGTCCGCCTGTTCCGCATGTCCCACGAGGTGCGGGCATGCAGGCCGCGACCGTTACAGTGCCAGAGGTGTGGCAGCTACGGCCATGCCACCGCCACATGCTCCAGACCGCAGCGATGCCTACGCTGCGGGGGCGGACCTCACGGGGATGGCGCCTGTGCAGTCAAGGCGAGGTGCATTCACTGCGGGCAGGCCCACGCGGCAACATCGCCGAACTGCCAGCTGTGGCAGAGGGAGCGGCACCTCGCCACCATCAAGGCAACTGCCCCCACCTTCATCCCTCACAGGGAGGCCATGGGGGCCCTGCGCCAGTCACCTGCTGCTGCTCCTCTGGTGCCACCTCTAGCCGGTCGACCGGGCGGACTGAGCTATGCCCAGGCAGCTCGACCGGTGCAGAAAGGAGCCGCCAAGCCCCCAGCAAAGCAGCGAGCCCCTTCTCAGCAGCCCGGGGACCAAGAGAAGGCCCACCTGAAGCTCCTGCTGCGCCTGGCTGGCGAGATACTGCCAGCCGAGAATCAACTGCGCGCCATTTTCCTTCAGGCGAGTGGCGCGCTTCCCCCCACCAGCCATCATGGCTAGTTCCTCACCGCTACCAGCCACGCCCCGCCGCCGCCGCCCGAGTGTTCTCCAGTGGAACGTGAACTCGTTGCGGCGGCGGCAAGCAGACTTTGCCCTCCACCTCCAGCAGAGTGAGTACGACGTGCTAGCTCTGCAGGAGGTGTATGTCAGCCCAGACCACCTTCGCCTGCCCGGGTATGTGGGATACGGCAGCCGAACCGCCTGCACCCTGGAGTCCTGCCACGAGGCCCCCTGCCTTGACGCAAGCCACCTGCAGGCTGCCCCCAGGTGCGCCGTCTACATCAGGAGGGAGCTGGCCCAGGCGGAGGTGGACGTCTCGGACCTGGTGGGGGGAGCCCTGGAGTGCTGTGCGGTGACGGTACGCACAGGAGGAGTGGACACCACCGTGGCCAGCGTATACGTGCGGCCCTGTCAACCTTGGGACCCTTCCAGCCTGCTGGTACTGATGCGGCGCCTGGGCAGGGACGTGCTCCTGTGCGGGGACTTCAACGCCCATCACACGGCCTGGGGAGGACGGCGCTGCGATACCCGGGGGAAAGACCTCCTGGACGCCATCCACCAGCTTGGACTACGGGTGCTGAACTCTGGTGCTCCAACCTACATCCGAAGGGGCACCAGAGCAACGCAGACGGCGATCGACCTGAGCCTGGTCACCGAGGACTGCCGGTACAGCTGGAAACCACTGCCAGACACGTGGGGATCGGACCACCTTCCCCTCCTCCTGTCCCCCTTTCATGGCAGGGCCCCCAGGAGCAAGGTGTGCCGCACCGTCAACTGGGTGGCTTTCCGAGAGCTGTGCCGGAGACCTGCAAGCGACGGCGACTTCATCGGCCTGATCGCCGCCAGCGCCAACGAGGCCACCGTGCAGTCCACTGTCCAGGAGGGCAAACCGGTTCCAGACATGCGGCACCTGCGCCTGCGCGCGGAGAGGCGCAGGCGAGAGCGCAGGGCACTGCGCACACTCCTTGCTGAGGCATGGACCGCCTTCCGCCGCCTGGATGCCGTGTGCCGCCGCCACGCCCGCCAGAGACGCCGAGAGAGCTGGCAAGGGGTGTGCTCCACCATCAGCCGCAATGCAGACGGGGCCAGGGCCTGGCGCCTCCTGAGATCCCTGCTGGCCACACCCCAGGCTCTGAACCAGGTCCTCTCTGCGGCGGTCGCACTGGCCATCACCGTTCGAGCCCTGGTGGAACGACTGGCGGACCGCTTCGCGGAGCGACCCCAACAACCGGCGGCACCAACCCGAGCACCGGGACTGCGGCCTGCTCTCCAGGGGGCCCACCACACCGGGGCAGTGGCCGGGCTGATCCACGAGATGTGCATCGAGCCCATCCGAATGCACGAGCTGGAGGCGGCGCTGGCTCACACACGCCTGCGCAGTGCTCCAGGGGCCGATGGCATAACATGCCAAATGCTGCGGAACCTAGACACACCGCAGCGAGAACGGCTCCTGGAGTACTACAACAGCGTCTGGAGCAGCGGGGTCCTGCCTCAGGACTGGCTGACGGCGGTGGTGGTCCCCATCCTGAAGCCCCGCAGGCCTGCCACCTCGGTGTCATCATACAGGCCGGTCTCGCTCACCTCTGCCGCCTGCAAGGTGCTGGAGAGAGTGGCCCTGGTACGCCTGGAGTGGATCGCTGCTCAGCTTCGCTTCTTTGCTGAGCAGCAGACGGGCTTCCGCCACCACCGCTGCACTGCGGACTCCATCTCCGACGTGGTGGCCTCCCTCGAGGATGCCAAAGCCAGCGGGGACGTCGCCATGCTGCTGCTCTTGGATGTGCAGAGCGCCTTCGACCAGCTGCCCCACACTGCCATCGAGGAGGGGCTCGACCGCCTGGGAGTATCCGGCTGCCTCCGGGGTTTCATCACGGCCTTCCTCGGGGGCCGGTCGCTCCGGGTGCGAGTGGGCCAGGTGCTCAGCGGGCCACGAGCCATCACGACCGGGGTCCCCCAAGGATCGGTGTTGAGCCCCTTCCTGTTCAACATCGCCTTGGCGGGACTAGCAGCGGCTCTCCCGGAGGAGACCCGTTTCCCTGTCCGCTGCACCATCTACGCGGACGACGTGGCCCTCTGGACACGGGGCCCGAGAAGGTGCCTCATATCCATCCGCAGGGCACTGCAGCGAGCATTGACGGCGACCCTCACCTTCCTGCACGGCATTGGCCTGGCGGCATCTCCCCAGAAGACCGAGGCCATGCTGATCCACCCCCTGGCCTCGGCACGGCGCTACGTCCGTCAGCTGCGGATTGGAGACACCCCCATCCCCTGGCGGAAGGAGATCACCTACCTGGGGCTGGTGATCGACCACCGGCTCACCTGGATCCCCGCCACAAAGGCCATCTCCGCCAGGGTCCGCCGAGTACAGGGAGCAGTCAGCAGGCTGCAACAGCATGGAAGGGGCTGCACCGTCCGATGGGCCCTGCGGCTGAACCAGGCGGCCGCCTCCTCCGCCCTCCTCTACGCCCTGCCGCTGGTGAACCTCACGCAGGCAGGGCAACAGCGGCTCGAAGGGCTGCACAGAAAGGCAATCCGGACCATTCTGGGCCTTCCCAGGGACTCCCCGGTGGCGGCCACATTGGCGGAGGCAGGTGAGCGCCCCCTGGCTCTGCAGATGCTGCACCGTGCCCTGGGACACATTGACAGGCTCCACCGAGCACCTGACGGGGCAGCTCTGCTTGGCCGCCTGCGCAGCCAGCCCCGGTCCCGCATGGGCAGCCTCTGCCTCCTGTACGAGGACGTCATCCTTGCCAGGCCGGTCCCGGTGCCCATTCCCCCGCCACACGAGCCGCCCCCGGCGGTCCACCTGGCTCTACAGGGAGTGTCCAAGCGTCGGACCCCCACTGCAGCGCTCCAGCAGGCGGCGGCAGGCAAGCTGGACGACGAGCTGAGGGGCAGGCTGCTGGTCTTCACGGACGGCTCCGTCCTGCAGAATGGTTCTGCGGCAGCGGCCTGCCTCGTACCAGACACGGGGCACAGCCGGCAATGCCGCCTGCCCTTCAAAGCCAGTTCCACTGCAGCGGAGCTGGCCGGTCTCAACCTGGCCGTGGATCTGCTTGCAGACTTGCCACCACCATCACCGGTGGCCGTGGTCTGCGACTCCAGGCCAGCGCTGCAGATCCTCGCCGAGCAGCGGCCGAAGGGGCTCTCGGCCTCGTTGCTGCGGGCGAAATGTGCCGCCCTCGCTGCTAAAGGGGTGTCCATCTCCTTTCACTGGGTCCCATCCCATGTGGGGATCAGGGGCAATGAGGAGGTGGATGCCCTCGCCAAGGCAGCACACCTCCAGCCTGCCGTCCCGCTCACCCGTGCCGTGGCGCAGTCGGACTACTCGGGACAACACCTCAAGAAGTTCCTGACTGCCAACCACCCGGATGCACGAGTGGCAAACGGACGACCGCCCAAGCCGCTTCCTGAGAGAGGCCTCACCAGACGTGACCGCTCCACACTCCTGCGTCTCCGGACCGGGTCGGTGTGGACAGCGGCACGGCTCCACTCCAAGGGCAGCATACCCTCGCCTGCGTGCGGGAGATGCGGAAACCCGGAGACGTTGGAGCATCTTCTGTGTTCCTGCCCTGCTCTACACCAAGAACAGGCACAGCTCGCAGCCGTCTACCGGAGGTACGGCCTTCCCTGCTCCACTCTGGAGCACCTCCTGTTCCCGGCGCGGCCACACACCCCTGTCCTCGACAGTCTCTTAGAGTACGTGACGACCCACGTACTCACCCACCGACGGTAGCTGCGGGCCCGTTCTGAGCCCCACCCTCTGCCCTTGCCGACGGCGGCCACCGAACCAGGACGCTGCTTCTCCACGTGCACCAACCTTCATCACCTCATCTTTTCTCCCCCTCCCCATCCCCAAGACGCTTAGCCGTGCTCCCTCAAGGGCTGCAGAAACAAGCGTCCTTCCACCCAAGCCTCATCCATCCATCCACACCACTGTCGTTTCTGCACTCGGAGTGATCGGACGTTCCTGGCGCGATGGCTCGAACCAAGCAAACCGCCCGCAAGAGTACCGGAGGGAAGGCTCCGCGTAAGCAGCTTGCCACCAAGGCAGCTCGCAAGAGCGCACCTGCCACAGGCGGGGTGAAGAAGCCGCACCGTTACCGACCGGGCACGGTGGCCCTGCGAGAAATTCGTCGTTACCAGAAATCGACCGAACTTCTGATCCGCAAGCTCCCCTTCCAGCGCCTGGTGAGGGAAATCGCTCAGGATTTCAAGACGGACCTCCGTTTTCAGAGCTCTGCCGTGATGGCCCTTCAGGAAGCCAGCGAGGCCTACCTGGTCGGCCTTTTCGAAGACACGAACCTGTGCGCTATCCACGCGAAGCGCGTCACCATCATGCCAAAGGACATCCAGCTGGCTCGGCGCATCCGTGGGGAACGCGCCTAAGTTCGCCGGCTTCCTGCGCCTTGTCGGACGGGCACGCAACAACAAACGGTCCTTCTCAGGACCACCAACATGTTTGCTTTGGTTACGGGACCACGGCAAACCACGTACTACGGTCCGTACCCTCTTTACGTTGTTACGTGTTGGTGTGTGGTCGTGACCTGCGAGTGCTGTTTCCGCACGCAATTGCGTGGTAAGTGTGTTTTCGCGCACTCCGGGACGCATGTTGCAGTGACGTAAGCGTTACCGGGGAAACACTAGTGGTTAAATTGGGGGGAAATAAAGGAGAAAAAAAAAAAAGAAAGACAAAGATTGCCACAGGGATAATTATATAGAAGAGGAAGTAACGCGACCGCAGTAACTTTTCAGCGCACAAGTTTGTACGTGCTGGACGACGACATCATGATTCCGTAGCGCAAAAGTTGGAGAAGTGAAAAAAAAAAAAAAGACGACGCCTAATAGGATGGATTTGCAGGCTAGTTGGTCGAGCGTCGCTGGAGAGGAAACATCGTCGAACACAGGGACGACGATGAGGATCAAACACGTCACAGTACCTAGCGTTCTGTGTCGTCCCTGTTTCCTTTGCAACGATGAAAAAATGACGCCGCACTTACGACTAGTTTCACCAGCTTGTCTTGCGCTTGACGAGTTGTGTTTATCGGTTTGCACACGCCGACTCCGAGAGTGTGTGTACAAGTACCTGGTTTGAGCGTAACAAACAAGTTCTAAGTGTGGCGCCTTCTGCTGTTTGCTGCCAAGTTTTGCGCTACTGTAGAGAATAATACCACGAAGTGACTAAGTTTGCCCCCCGAGCTGCCGTGCACTGCAGAAGTGAATGCTGTGTACGTCTTTGCATGGCTGGCGGAGGAAATATGTGGGGGTCGCTATGGCGTGGAGATTTTTTCTTTGTTTTTTCGAATCTCGAAGAAAGTAGCCTGGTGTATGTAAGTAGAGAGAGAAACTAGGCGAGCACAGGCATCGCTTAGAGAGGGAACACGGTCGCACGGAGTGAGATTGCGCAACAAAATCCTGCCGATACACGCATTTGGGTGGTCCTGAGAAGGACCGTTGTGTTGGTGCGACGAGCGGGCGTGCCTGCTGACTGCGAAGCGGCTTACGCCTTCTTCTCGGTCTTCTTGGGGAGAAGCACAGCCTGGATGTTAGGCAGGACGCCGCCCTGCGCGATGGTGACGCCGGAGAGCAGTTTGTTCAGCTCCTCGTCGTTGCGGATGGCGAGCTGCAGGTGGCGGGGAATGATCCTCGTCTTCTTGTTGTCACGGGCGGCGTTGCCCGCGAGCTCGAGCACTTCGGCGGCGAGGTACTCGAGGACGGCAGCCAGGTACACGGGAGCGCCGGCTCCGACGCGCTCGGCGTAGTTACCCTTGCGCAGCAGACGGTGGATACGGCCGACCGGGAACTGGAGCCCCGCGCGGCTGGAACGGGTCTTGCTCTTGCCCTTCGCCTTGCCGCCTTTGCCACGTCCGGACATGTTGATGCTAGAGGTGCGCGAACCGAGAGTACGAGAACAGAAACTTCTGGTACAGCTGTCGAGAGCTCTGTGAGCGTGCGGAGAACGATCCCGCCACCATCTCCGATCCGAGCCGTTGAGGGAGAGGGGGAGAAGCCGAGGCGTCCAATGGGACGCGCCCGTTTGGAGGGTCGCGTGAACACCTCCTCCCTCACATAAAAACGCGCCGCGAACGGAGAGAGGGTGTTGTCCGATCTCGTCCTCCGTAGGAGTCAGTCGCATCAACATGCCTCCCCAGCCCAGTGGCAAAGCGGTGAAAAAAGCCGGCAAAGCCCAGAAGAATGTGCGCGCCACCGACAAGAAGAAGAAGAAGCGCCGCAGGAAGGAGAGCTTCTCCATCTACATCTACAAGGTGCTGAAGCAAGTGCACCCGGACACTGGAGTCTCCAGCAAGGCCATGTCCATCATGAACAGCTTCGTGAACGATATCTTCGAGCGTATCGCCGCGGAGTCGTCCCGCCTTGCTCACTACAACAAGCGCTCTACCATCACGAGCCGGGAGATCCAGACCGCCGTGCGCCTGCTGCTGCCTGGCGAGTTGGCGAAGCACGCCGTGTCAGAGGGCACCAAGGCCGTCACCAAGTACACCAGCTCCAAGTAGGCGACGTACGTCTGCGGCCAGGCTTCCACAACAACACCAACGGCTCTTCTCAGAGCCACCCGAATTGCTTGCATTGGCATTGGGACTCGTTGACGAACCCGCACAACTCCGTGCCCGTCCCTCTGTTTCATATGACCGTCTTGCGTACGTACTACATGCTGTGCTCGTTGTGAACTGCTCGCTCAGCACGAGCGTCTTGCTTGCACTCTATACACGCGAGGAGCAGAAGTGCTGGCCGCACGGCGGCACAGAGAACAAGAAAAATAATAATAATAACAACACGGTGCGTTTATTCCACTCTGTCGGTAAGGTTGGCAAAGCCAGGTTCAATCGTACGTATTACACCTAATTGGTTAGGTTAGAGCACGCCCGGGGTCACTCCGATGAACATTGTGCATTATGTGAGACCAATCCGCCTCGGTGCCCCTTAATTTGTCACCTCATTCACATTGCATTTTGCGCACGCGCTGCGCTGCCTCGGGGATGGGCGTTCCGTTATGAGGCAACGTAAACAAACGACAAGGTCGCGTACTGCCAATTCCATGGCACTCTGCGCTTATGTGCTTCTTGAGGTTGTGCCCCAGTGCTGGCGCACAAATTAATTGAGGCGGCATTAGTGAGAAAGCGTTGTTTCTTCTTTTGTCGCTCGCAAACGTCGCTGCAGCCAGAGTTCGCGACGGCGTTTGTTTACAAACTGTGGAGAGGAGGAAGGCTAGCGCGCTCTCTCTCTCGCTCCCTGCCGCGAGCGCGGCGTGCTCCAGGATGCTGGAATGGACACGATCGCGTCATTCGGGCTGCTTCAAGTGCGATTTTTTTCGCAAAGTACCCGGCCTATCGCGTCCATATTTGACGATGTCGTAGGCACGAGTGCAAGATTCGACTGTGCGAATTTGGAAGTGCCTATGGCGACAGGGGAACGCGCGCGCGGTGCGTTTCTGTTGCCGAGCTGGTGAGCGACGGCCGCTTGTGAAGTCTGCTGATGCAGATGACGTCACCAATAAACTAGATGGAGTTGGTTTCAATAGGAGGATGGGGGGTTCGCAACTTTGTACTCCACAAAAAGTGAGCACAAGCGCGACAAATTTCGTTCGCCCTCGGTGCGCGGCTATACTTTCTTGAACTGTTACGTGCGGAGGGAGGGCCTCCCTACAGTGCTGTACTGTAGTTTTGTTCTCTCGCCCACCTCCAGCCGCGAAGGTGTGCCTGGCCACTTTGTTTCTTTCACGTCTTCCGTTCGCTGACCGTAGGTGAAGAAATGAATGATCATCGCAGCGCGGTGTTTGTACCGGCGTACGTACGCGCGGACTGCTGAACTTGCCAATACTAGGACGTCCCAATTGCCTTACTGACAGCAAGCGGGAACGTTGGAAAAGAGCTCGTTTCCATTGGGCGTCACGAAAATATTCAAGAGTGGCAAAAAGAATCGCTTCCGTCCGAAGTGGCATGCAAGTTTCGCAGCCCGGGAGCAGCTCAAAGAAACCTCAGTGCGTCAACCAGGGACACGCTCGCGAAGAGAGGCGGCGCCGTCGCCGGCGACCCAGCCAATCGGAGACGGCCGTTCGCTTTCCTCCTCACTCTCGTCCGCCGGACGAGTACGTATACCGCTGCCTGGGGTTGCGCGGCCTGTTAGTTGTTCCGACTTCGAAGCGAAACGCATCATGTCTGGCCGAGGCAAGGGTGGAAAAGGGCTCGGAAAGGGCGGCGCCAAGCGTCATCGTAAGGTGTTGCGCGACAACATCCAGGGCATCACCAAGCCTGCCATCCGTCGTCTCGCGCGCCGTGGCGGTGTCAAGCGCATCTCCGGTCTCATCTACGAGGAAACACGCGGTGTTCTCAAGGTGTTCCTGGAGAACGTGATCCGCGACGCCGTCACCTACACGGAGCACGCCAAACGCAAGACCGTCACGGCAATGGACGTCGTCTACGCCCTCAAGCGCCAGGGCCCATCAGGACGTATGTGCCGTTTCCCGTGCTACCTCCCCTCTCTCGGAGGAAGAGGAAATGGACGTAACGAGTACGTGTAAGCGTACACGTGATTCCAGCGAGGGCGAGGACGACGCACATCCTCCAAAGCAGATTGCGAGCAGCGCGCCCGCCACAGCTCCTTCCGAAGCCGCCCCGGCGACTCCGACCATCACAAACGAGCCGGCCACCATCGCCGACACGAACCCAACGCCACCGCAGTCACCCACGCCATCTCCGAGTGCCGACGCGGCAACCCAAGACAGGGAAGCTGCGCCTGTACCTCGTCAGAAGCCGGGGCCACAGCGGAAACGGCACAACGCTAAGCGGACGCGGCAGCAGCAGCCCCGCGTCGCTAGGCAAGTCACGGAGGAGCCCCGACCCCCCCTGCAAGTGCCCCGCTCGTCGATGACGACTTTCGAGTTGTTCTCTCTAAGGCAGCACGCCGGCGAGCGAAGGCACTAGAGGCCGCAGTGCTTCCATCGAACCCTGCGGTCACGGGGACGGCGCTCTTCCGCCCTGCAACAACCGGCGGCAATTTTCGGGGATCGTCGCGACTGGCACTTGCGGCGGCGCTCTCCGCTCGGCCCGGTGTGACGGCGGTGCGTGTCAACCACCGTCGGAACAATCGTGGCTGCGGACGCGTCGTCCGTGGAGTGCCTCGAGGAGCTCCTTAACATCACGGAGCTCAACGGAATCCCCGTTGCCGCCGGTAAGCCTTCAGAACGCCGTTCGTCTACCGGATTCGTGTACGGAGTCGACGGCGATCTTTCCGACGCTGAGCTGCTCGCGGCTGCAACCGCGAGTGTTCCTGTACTAAGCGCATCTCGTGAGGAACGCACTGTGAAGTTCAGCTTCTCCAGCCTCGTCCCCCCCGAGTGTGTGCATATTCACAAGGTGCCTTTCCGAGTTCGTCCGGTGAGGCCCCGTCCCGTGCAGTGTCTCCAGTGCGGCCGCTACGGCCATGTGATCGCCACGTGTCCGCGCCCGGAGGACTGCATTCGCTGCGGCCGCAAGCATCCCGCTTCATCGGCCTGTGCCCCTCGATGTGTCAACTGCGGTGGTGGCCACTCTGCCAATACCCCCACCTGCCCTAGATGGCAGGAGGAGCGACGAGTGGCTACGATCATCGCCACGGCACCGACACCAGTGTCTCGGCGAGCCGTCAAGGCAGCGGTACGTGAAGAAATTCAATTCCAATCGTATGCAGCTGCCCTGAAAAACGGCCCGCCGAGCAAGACAACATCGGAATGCGCCCGCCCGACTCCGGCGCCGCGCCGCTCCCATGCCCTGCCAGCAAGCCACGCTTCCCGGGCCTCGCCTGCTGCACTGCCTTCTGCTGCCCCGCTGGTCACGCCCACGGCGCGCGCTCGTACCGTGCGCGCTCCGAGCAAGCCTGCGCCGGCGCCCCAGCACCCAGCTCCCTTGTCGACAAGCCCCGTCCTGCCGGACCCGCTTGCCGCAACTTCCACCACCACAGCAGACGAGGCAAAGGATGCCTTACTCGTCCAACTCCTCGCACTGCTACGTACCCTCGCCGTGTTTATCCCGGCGGACCATCCACAACGCGCCACGCTTCTTGCACAAACTGACGCGCTGTGTAGTGTCGTGCCGATCGTGTAGGAACTTCACGACGGCGGCGGAAACGCCAACGCTTTGGTGCGGCGGGTGATTTCGCCTTGCTGCCTCTGCGAGCGGCGGGACGTGCTACTTCCGGCTGCTAACGAACACTCTCTCTCTCTCTCCTTCCTATTTTCCTTCCTCTTCACCTCTTTATATCCCTTATCCCCATCCCCTCAAGGCGCTTCGCCGTGTCCCCTATAAGGGCGACAGAAATTAGCGCCTCTTCCTTTCTTTAACAATCACTACTAGTTGTGACAGAGCTCGGTTCCGCCCGAACCGCCAACGAGTGAAGACGTGTTTTTTGGCAGCACTCTCCGCTCTCGTTCCGGCGGCAACCCCTCGGCCATTTAGAGCGCCCACGTGGCCGCTCTGCTTCGCCCGTTCTCGGCGCACGTGTGCGCGCCAGACCTGCAGTTCGCCATCATCCGCAAGTGACTGAAGCGTCTCACTACCTCGCACCTCTTCTTCGCTGCGCTATGCCACGCCGTGGCCGCCATACAACGAAGGCGAGGATCGCAACATCGCCCACCCGCGCCAGCCGTCCCGAGAAGACAGCGAACGAGAAAAGTTCGCTGCCTCGTACGGCATACCGACGGCAGATGCGCTCGGCAAGCGCTCACCACAAGTCTCTGCATGCCATTCCGTTCGACGAAGCACTCGACGCGGAACTCGCGGCGGAACGTGCTTCAAACGCTGCCGCATCCACCAGCGCGGCATCTACCAACCCCCAGGAGGAATGCCCTTTGCCCGAGTCACCCCCTGCCTCTACGGACGAAGAGGCCATGGATCAAACGAGCACGTGCAAGCGTGATCGTGACTCCGACGATGACGAAGGCGAGGACAACCCTTCCAAGCAGTTCGCGAGTGTCATGCCCGCCCCAGCTCCGCTCGAAGTCGCCCCAGCGAACTCGACCTGCGCAAACGTGCTGACCACCACCGCCGACACGAACCCACTGCCACCGCAGCCACCCACGCCATCTCCGGGAGACGACGCCGCAACCCAAGTCAGGGAAGCTGCGCCCGTGCCTACCCGGAAGACGGGGCCACAGCGGAAACGGCACAACACTAAGCGGTCGCGGAAGCAGCAGCCCCGCGTCGCCAAGCAAGTCACGGAGAAGCCACCGTTCCTACCACCAAGCCCCCCGCTCGCTGAGGACGACTTTCGAGTTGTTCTCACTAAGGCAGCACGCCGGCGAGCGAGGGCACTGGAGGCCGCAATTCTACCACCAAACCCTGCGGTCACGGGGACGGTGCTTTTCCGCCCTGCAACACCCGGCGGCAATTTTCGGGGATCGTCGCGACTGGCGCTTGCGGCGGCACTTTCCGCTCGGCCCGGTGTGACGGCGGTGCGTGTTAACCACCGTCGGAACATCGTGGCTGCGGACGCGTCGTCCGCAGAGTGCCTCGAGGAGCTCCTTTCCATCACGGAGCTCACCGGCATCCCCGTCGCCGCCGGTAAGCCTTCGGATCGCCGTTCGTCCACCGGCATTGTGTACGGAGTCGACGGTGATCTTTCCGACGCTGAGCTGCTCGCTGCCGCGACCGCGAGTGTTCCTGTACTATGCGCCGCTCGAGAGGACCGTACCGTGAAGTTCCGCTTCTCCGGCACCACCCCTCCCGAGTGTGTCTACATCCACAAGGTGCCTTTCCGTGTACGACCGGTGAGGCCTCGTCCCGTGCAGTGCCTCCAGTGCGGCCGCTACGGCCATGTGATCGCAACGTGTCCGCGCCCGGAGGATTGCATTCGCTGCGGCCGCAAGCATCCCGCTTCATCGGCATGTACCCCGCGATGTGTGAACTGTGGTGGTGGCCACCCCGCAAGCACCCCTACCTGCCCGAGATGGCAAGAGGAGCGCCGAGTGGCTACAATCATCGCCGCAGCACCGACACCAGTGTCTCGACGAGCCGTCAGGGCAGCGGTACGGGAGGAAATTCAACTCCAATCGTATGCAGCTGCCTTGAAAAACGGCCCATCGAGCAAGACAGCATCGGATTGCGCCCGCCCGATTGCAGCGCCGCGCCGTTCTCTTGCCCTGCCAGCTAGCCACGCCCCCACGGCCTCGCCTGCTGTTCCGCCTCCGGCTGCCCCGCTGGCCACGCCCATGGAGCGCGCTCGAAAGACGCGCGCCCAGAACAAGCCTGCGCCGGCGCTCCAGCCCTCTGCTACCTCGTCAACAAGCCCCGTCCTCCCGGACCCGCTTGCTGCACATTCCACCACCACAGCAGACGGGGTAAAGGATGGCCTGATCGTCCAACTCCTCGCCCTGCTCCGCACCCTCGCCGTATTCATCCCGGCGGACCATCCACAACGCGCCACGCTGCTCGCACAAACTGACGCGCTGTGTAGTGCTGTGCCGATCGTGTAGGATCTTCACGACGGCGGCGGAAACGCCTCCGCATTGGTGCGGCGGGTGATTTCGCCTTGCTGCCTCTGCGAGCGGCGGGACGTGCTACTTCCGGCTGCTAGCGAACACTCTCTCTCTCTATCTCTCCTTCCTATTTTCCTTCCTCTTCACCTCTTTATATCCCCTATCCCCATCCCCTCAAGGCGCTTCGCCGTGTCCCCTATAAGGGCGACAGAAATTAGCGCCTTTTTCCTTTCTTTAACAATCACTACTACTACTACTACTAGTTGTTACGGCGCGCGCTCGTACCGTGCGCGCTCCGAGCAAGCCTGCGCCGGCGCCCCAGCACCCAGCTCCCTTGTCGACAAGCCCCGTCCTGCCGGACCCGCTTGCCGCAACTTCCACCACCACAGCAGACGAGGCAAAGGATGCCTTACTCGTCCAACTCCTCGCACTGCTACGTACCCTCGCCGTGTTTATCCCGGCGGACCATCCACAACGCGCCACGCTTCTTGCACAAACTGACGCGCTGTGTAGTGTCGTGCCGATCGTGTAGGAACTTCACGACGGCGGCGGAAACGCCAACGCTTTGGTGCGGCGGGTGATTTCGCCTTGCTGCCTCTGCGAGCGGCGGGACGTGCTACTTCCGGCTGCTAACGAACACTCTCTCTCTCTCTATCTCTCCTTCCTATTTTCCTTCCTCTTCACCTCTTTATATCCCTTATCCCCATCCCCTCAAGGCGCTTCGCCGTGTCCCCTATAAGGGCGACAGAAATTAGCGCCTCTTCCTTTCTTTAACAATCACTACTACTACTAGTTGTTCCGACTTCGAAGCGCTGAGCCGTGCTACCATTATGGACTGCAGAAACATGCGCCTATTTCCTTTCGTTGAACCACTCTTCTTCCTGGGCTTGCGCGGACTGTTAGTTGTTCCGACTTCGAAGGAGGTCTCGTCTGGACCAGCTTAGAGAGAGGTTACGCAGCTGGCGCTCCGTCGACCTCGTGTTTCTCTCTCCGCGATCAGTCGCGATTCTGCCGCCGCCGCGAGCGGACGTGTCGTGCTCGTGCTCTGACGAGTACGGGCGCTCGCCCCTGATCGCGACGGCCTCCGAGTTCGTCGCGCGCCTGTGAGCCATCCGGCGGATACTGTGCTTTGTGTATGTGTGTGTATGTGCTTCGTGTGGTGCCGCGAGTGTTTGTGGACACGCGTGCCTCACGCACGCTGTCATTTCTGACTGCAGAGCACGTCCACCACCTTCCGACGGAACAGTGAGGTGTCACCGTGCCCGGCAGCTTCGGCTGTGAGTACTGTGGCTTTTTCGTCGCAACTTTTCCGTTTCTCTCTGTTCTTCATATCCCATCTGTGGTGCGCGAGTGTGGTGAAGTGAGCCATGGCTGAATCCGGGTTCCCGACACCAACGTCCCCCCCACCGCGACGCGACACCGTGCGCTCACCCGCGCGCGAGACGCACGGCAAGTGCGCAGTGTACGCGCATGTTGCGACGCCTGATAGCCAGTGTTGAGGCAGTGCAACGTCAACATGAGCTTCTCCGAGCCACCGAGAATCGTCCGTTCAACCCGGCCCTTCCCGAACCGGTTGTGCTGGCCCTCAACAATATCCCGGCGCCCGAGGTAGACGACGCTGCTGCCTTAGCCGCGGCAACAGCCTCGGATGAACCGGCCACCCCTGAGCCTTCCTGTGACCTTACGGCAGTGCCGCTACCACACGACTCAGACGCAGAGGCGGAGGTGATGGACACCACGGCCTCTCGGAAACGTCAGCGGCCGTCGGAGAGCTCTGATGACGAGGGTGGTTCTAGAAAGGTTCCAGCCATCGCCCCAGAGGAACCGCAGAGCCCCCCAACTGCCGTCGACGCCCCGCCGCCCGCGCCCAGCATGGATGAGGCTGGCTTCCAGCTGGTGCGGTCGAAAGCGCAAAGGCGACGGGAGCGTAAAGGAGCCGCGGCTGCTCCTGCACTCCGTAGCGACGCAGGCACGGAGACCCCCACGGCTTCCCCACCGACTGCAGTAACTGCTGCACCCGCTGTGTTGACTGCTGCAGCTCAGCAGCTGACGGTGCTCTTCCGCCCGACGGGACCCGGCGCAGTGTTCCCGCGCAATGCCCGCCTCTCCCTCGCTAAGGCCCTGTCGGCTTTGGCGGGAGTACGGGATGTACGGGTGAACACAAAGAAGAACATCGTGGCGGCTGATGCAGCGACGGCCGAGTGGAGGGAACGACTGCTTGGCATAACCGAGCTCGCGGGCATTCCGGTTGGCGCCCGGCTACCGGCCGACCGCACCAGGAGCTCGGGCATACTGCAGGGCATCCTGGGAGACCACTCCGAGGAGGAACTCCTGGCTGGCCTGGAGTCGGAGGTGCCGGTGCTTGCTGCGCGGCGCCAGGGCACGGCGCTGATCCTTGACTTCGCGGCATCGGCGCCACCGGTACGGGTCCGCCTCTTCCGCATGGCCCACCAGGTCCGGGCGTGCCGGCCGCGTCCGCTGCAGTGCCAGAGGTGTGGCAGCTATGGACACGTCACTGCCACGTGCTCCAGACCGCAGCGATGCCTCCGCTGCGGAAAAGAACCACACGGAGACGAGCCCTGTGCAGTGAAGGCGAAATGCATTCACTGCGGGCAGGCGCACGCGGCCACATCGCCAAACTGCCAGCTGTGGCAGAGGGAACGACACCTCGCCACCATAAAGGCCACTGCCCCCACCTTCGTCCCTCACAGGGAGGCCATGGGGGCACTGCAGCAGCGGCCTGCTGCTCCTCCGGTACCACCTCCAGCAGGTCGCCCAGGAGGCCTGAGCTACGCGCTGTCAGCTCGACCGGTGCAGAAGGGGACAACCAAACCTCCCCCCAAGCAAAGAGCCCCCCCACAGCAGCCCGGGGACCAGGAGAAAACCCACCTCAGGCTCCTGCTGCGACTGGCTGGCGAGTTACTGCCCGCCGAAAATCAACTGCGCGCCATTTTCCTCCAGGCAAGTGGCGCGCATCCTCTAGCCAGTCATCATGGCTAGTCCCACCACCACGCCAGCCGCACCCCGCCGCCGCCGCCCGAGTGTTCTCCAGTGGAACGTCAACTCGTTGCGGCGGCGGCAAGCAGACTTCGCCCTCCACCTCCAGCAGAGCCTCCAGCAGACTTCCACCTCCAGCAGACTTCGCCCTCCACCTCTGCAGGAGGTATATGCCAACCCAGAACACCTCCGACTACCAGGGTATGCCGGGTACGGCAGCAGAACCGCCTGTGCCCTGGAGTCCTGCCATGAGGCCCCCTGCCTTGATACAAGCCACCTGCAAGCTGCCCCCAGGTGTGCTGTTTACGTCAGGAGGGAGCTGGCCCAGGCGGAGGTGGATGTCTCAGACCTGGTGGGAGGAGCCCTGGAATGCTGTGCGGTGAGAGTCCGCACAGGCGGGGCCGACACTACCGTGGCCAGCGTATACGTGCGACCTGGCCAACCCTGGGACCCTTCCAGCCTGCTGGGACTGGTGCAGCGCTTGGGCAGGGACGTCCTCCTGTGTGGGGATTTCAATGCGCATCACACGGCCTGGGGAGGACGACGCTGCGACCCCCGTGGGAGAGACCTCCTGGACGCCATCCACCAGCTCGGACTGCGGGTGCTGAACTCTGGTGCTCCAACCTTCATCCGAAGGGGCACCAGAGCAACGCAGACGGCGATCGACCTGAGCTTGGTCACCGAAGACTGCCGGTACAGCTGGAAACCACTGCCAGACACCTGGGGATCAGACCACCTTCCCCTCCTCCTGTCACCGTTCCATGGCAGGGCCCCCAGGAGCAGGGTGTGCCGCACCGTCAACTGGGTGGCTTTCCGAGAGCTGTGCCGGAGACCTGCGGACGACGGCGACTTCATCAGGCTGATCGCCGACAGCGCCAACGCGGCCACCGTGCAGTCCACGATCCAGGAGGGTAAACCGGTCCCTGACATGCAGCATCTACGGCTGCGAGCGGAGAGGCGCAGGCGTGAGCGCCAGGCGATGCGCACGTTGCTGGCGGAGGCGTGGACTGCCTTCCGCCGACTGGACGCTGTGTGCCGCCGCCATGCCCGACACAGGCGACGGGAGAGCTGGCAAGGAGTGTGCTCTGCCATCAGCCGCAACGCGGACGGGGCCCGGGCCTGGCGCCTCCTGAGATCCCTGCTGGCCACACCACAAGCTCTGCACCAGGTTCTCTCGGCGGCGGTCGCCCTGGCAATCACCGTCCGTGCCCTGGCGGAACGGCTGGCACGGACAGCAGCCTGCCCTCCGGGGAACCCACTACACCGGGACAACAGCCGTGCTCATTGACGAACTGTGCGCCGAGCCCATTCAAGGCCCAACCGCATGCACGCGATTTTCGAGCGACAGCGACAAGCGACCGCGACAAATGAGCTCCGTCGCGCTGTCGCGTCGCGGCGGCTGCAACCACATGTTGGCGACAAAGTGCCATTGTTGCTAGATTGAAAACTATCGCGTGCACGCACGTAAATTGCAAAAAAGAATTTAAAACTAGATAAATGACCAGATGATAAACTTATTATTGCTTTTTTTGTGAGAAAAAAGACATAAAAGTGTTCGGCGACTCCCCTTTTTCGCAATATTTTGTTTAACCGCGACAGTAGTACCTGC
>CM023487.1:86935137-86977742 GCA_013339685.2 Hyalomma asiaticum | reverse complement strand
CCTGGACACCATTCTGCCTCTCCCTCGTTCCTCGCCCAACGGGAGGAAAGGAAAGCCCGCATCAAAAGCACGAGACTGTAAGAATACCCGAGAACCCTCTTGCGAGTCGGAATCCTCGCGGGAGGCAAGCTCCATGCAAATGCAACGTTACTAGAACAAACTCAGTTTTCGCAGCTCCGTATCTCCCCCAGCGGAGGAGGGTGGTCCAACGGCGGTCGCGTGAACTTGCGGCGCTGCAGTCGCGTCTTCCGCTACTCTCGGCGCGTCGTCTGCTACGACGGAGCCCAGCGGCGGTCCACCGCGCATTTCGCACGGCGGCTTTCTAGTAGTGCTATTGCGAAGTTAACATTTATCGTCCGCCCAGTCGACGTTCCCACATCCCATTTGTGCAATACTTAAGTGGGTATCATAGGTCGTCTGTATGCATCGACCCGCATGCATTGCTCATTGGATTGCCCGGGTGTTGAATTTTTATGCCTGGTCTCTGAAATGGCACCATTAACGCCAAACTGCTACCACCTGAACTTGTTATCCCGGCACCGTCGCTTACCGCGCAATAACGGCCGCACCGTACTCGTGCAGCTGCAAAACGGCTTCGAGCACAAGCTCGGCCAACACACGGCCAGGTGCGGCGACCTTTGTGACAAAACTTGCTATAGACTGTACTCATCCTTCAACATGGCACGAATATACCCAACGCATGGTCAGCTAGCTGTGCCCTCCTTCGCGATCCCACCGTATCAACAAAGCCGTCTATTTTGTAGGTAGGCTTGTTGAACTCGTAAGAATGCCTAAGCTTCATTTCATCGATAAGAAGCGTCCCAAGCTGCTTGCTCATTTGACATTTTATGTATTCCAGACAGACGGCTTCAAATCCATATTATATTAAATGGCCTCCAGTATTTGCCAGCCGGTTTGTGGTTGGCAGTGGTAGCATATTCAGGTCTATCAGCAGCATTTAGGCCCGTGGGCTGGCGATTCGTACAAGCATGCAGTTAAGCAACCATTCTGCATTGTACGCATTCCACACGGTGCTTTTGCTTTGATTTTGCGAAATTCATTTACAACCGCCACCTTTTCGAGCGGTGGGAGGCATCCAGCTGCTTGTTCAGGCACTCTCCTCCGAGGTCGTTTCTATATCACTCCTTTCAGTTCCATGATTTGTTTCTCCTGCTTCTCGCGAGCTGCTGTGGCCCTAAGAAACGTTCTTCTGAGATTCTTCATCTTAAAATTCTTAACGGTTGCTTTCGCTGGTGTCTGCAGTAGCTCCTTTCTACGGTGTCTCAAACAATTCGGACAGACCTGCGTAACGTGAAAAGCAAGCAGATTTTTTTGCGTACTCTGTCGCTATCCGACAACTTCGCAGAGTAGATGTTCCATTCCCGCAGCACAGCTTAGACTGTACGAAAGCTGTTCGCTTTATGTAGCTGTTCACTGTGCAGTTCAGCTGCTCATCAACTACAGCTGCTTTTTGCACAACCCGTTCACAAGCCGGCGAGTGTAAAATATTCCGCACCTACTGTTCGTTACCTCGTCGTAAAAAAACTCAAAAAGCCATTGCTTTGAACGTACGCGACAGTTGACAAGTGATCGAATGTGAATGTGATGCGAGGGCAAATCATTGTCCGAAGTGTTTGTAATCGCTTGTCGTTCGTCTTACTGTTCTACTTCTGACGGCTCCTCCGTCGACGAGCTGGGCACAGGGCTTTCGCGGACGCCATGCGTTTTTCTGGTATTTGCGCCTGACCCTGAACATTTTGGCTTATATATATTGCTACGGCATCAGGCGGGCATTTAGGTATGAGCCAGCAAGGGTGGAAGATGACGAGGACGATCTCTTGTCTAGCGTTTGGACGCCATCTTACCTCGGCTGTACCAGCTACCTAGCGCTCCGCGCTCGCCTGCAAATAAACCTTCGGTCGATCTTTCAACCGTAACAGTTTTGTGGTGGAGGTGCGGGGTACGCTGACCAAGAAGACGGAGTTGCTACCGGGGATCCTACGACGAAGCCGACGCCTCGCTCGACTGCCGCCGCTCGAGATGTCTCATCACGGCAACGACCCGTCAACCCCGTCCTCTCCGGTGCGGTCAACTGGTGTCTGGATGCACACGATGGAGCCACGATCTTTTTCTGGAAAACCTTGGTGAGGACGTCGAGCAATGGCTCACACATTACAAGCGTGTGAGCAAGTACAACGGATGGAACCAGTCGGCTCAGTTAGAGACGTCGTTCTCTTTCTCACGGACACTGCACTGCTGTGGTTTGAGAACCACGAGGACACACTTACGACGTGGGAACGCTTTGTCGCAGACATCACCGAGTGCTTCGGAGATTCCACCGCGAAAGGAAACGCGAGCAGACGTACTTCACGTGCACAGTCCCAGGAGACACACGTACGGGTATCTCGTCAGCTGCAGCGTTTGCATCTTTTTCACTGATTGCACCAGGGTATGACCATAAATCGTCCTTCACGTTGTCGAATAACTGAAACTGAACGAAACATAGAGGCGGTCTTGAAGTTGTGTAAGACGGTAAACCCTCTCATGTCTGAAGAAGATAAAGTTGGACACCTTCTCAAAGGGATCGCTGAAGACGTATACAGCTACCTGATTGGAAAAGAGAGTCTCAGCTCAGTCACCGACCTCATCAAGCACTGCCGAACGTTTGAAACATTGAAGCTGCGCCGTATTACGCCAAAATTCGGGAGATTGGCCAATGTTACCACAGTTGCAAGCATTGACGACACCTCCGGCTATCAGTTTGATCTTGCGACCACTATAAGGCAGATAGTCCGCGAAGAACTCGAACGGCACACCAAAGGAGCAACGGGTTTCGAGCAGCTGTGTCGTCCCGACCATTACCGTGAACCTGAGTTTGCTTTATCCTCGCTGTCTGCCATGCCAGGAGTTCCAAGCTATCCTGCTGATCAGCGGCCGCAGCATCGATGTAACTTTCCCGACGAAGTGACGCACGACGAGCGCTCTCATGGACCCGTCGCCACGCATCGGCAACCTGAAAGCCGTGTTCGCTATTATGCGCAGCAACCAACGTTTGACCGCGAAGTCTACACACGAGTCGCACGTCGCCAGTTTGTTATAGATGTGGAGCCACGGGTCACATCTCTCGATTTTGTCGCAGACACCGACAGACAAGGTACGGCCAACAACAACCAAGTTGGGCTAATTTTGATCGCAACGGCTATAACAACGACTGGCAACCGGACTTTGGAGCTGCCCGTTCCACAGGCTCGGCGCACAGAAATGATTCGGACAACACAACAGGAGTGCCTCACCAGCTTCAGATCGCAGCCTGACGCCACCAGCCCGTCGACAACGCCGTTCACCGTCACCACGGCGACGCCTTACGTCACCACCGCCGTCGGGAATTAGCCGACGCGGCCAATGGAGGTGCGGTCGCCGGACAGCGTGGATCTCTGCGAAATATCCTCTTGTGATGGTGAAAAACAAAGTGCATGTCTTCGTCGATAGTATACCTACAACCGCGTTAGTTGATACTGGTGCTACCGTATCCGTCATGAGTGCGACGTTCAAGAGAGGTTGGGGGGGCGGAAAGTTATGTTCCCGTGGAATGGTGGTGTGACCTTTCGTGGTGTCAGTGGAGAGTGCCTTATTCCTCTCGGTGTTTGTGTTGCAAGTGTTTTGTTCTGCGGGGAAGATTTTAAAACAGAATTTTTAGTATTACCGCGTTGCACTCATGATGTCATTCTCGGTATTGACTTCCTTAAGGATTGTGGCGCTTCCGTCAATTGTGGTACGGGTGAAATAAGTCTGGATAGTGCACTTCTTGCCACCCTCGCAGACACACATCTCCGAAAGAGGAACAGTACTTCGTTGTTTCCGATGATCTACTGCTACCGCCTTGTTCACTCTCGCGTGTCTGTGTCAAAGTCATTACTGCCGACCCTTCTTCATTCGATGCACAAGTTTTACCCCTAGCTTCGAGCTGCGCCAAGAGGAGTGTCCTCATCCGCGTTCTGTCGTGAGTGTAGTGCAGGGTGCCACGAATCTGTGGGCTTTCAATTGTTCATCTGCCCCTGCAGTTCTCCCGCGCAATATGAAACTCGCCACTTTCGAGGAAATTACTTACAGTTCTATTATGGCTTTCAGCGAAGAGGCGCAGTGTAGAACCTACAACGCCAACCCATCTGTGTCTGAAGAGCACGTCCTCCGAATGATAACAAGTCTCTTCCCTCAGATGAGCGCCAAGCTCTTGCGCGAGTTCTTCTGGCGCATGCATCTGTGTTCGATTTCGTACAAGGCGACAAGCAGGCCTCACTCCCTCGTTCTCGTGCTCACCACCGCATTGACACCGGCTCGGCACACCCCATTCGACAAAAGCCTTACCGTGTGTCTTCAGCAGAGAGAACAGTTATCGCTGAACAGGTCAAGGACATGCTGCAGAAAGGCGTCATTCAGGAGTCCTCAAGTCCGTGGGCATCACCGGTGATCCTAGTGAAGAAAAAGGATGGATCATGGCGGTTCTGTGTCGATTACAGAAAGCTAAACGCTGTCACCAAAAAGGATGTGTATCCGCTTCCTCGGATCGATGATGTTATCGACTGCCTCCATTCTGCCGCTTACTTTACCTCACTGGATTTGAGATCAGGTTATTGGCAGATACCAATGCACCCAGACGACAAAGAGAAAAGCCTTCGTGACACCTGATGGCCTCTATGAGTTCAACGTCATGCCCTTTGGTCTTTGTAATGCGCCGGCGACGTTTGAACGATTTATGGACACCATCCTCCGTGGAATGAAATGGAAATTTGCTTATGCTATCTGGATGATGTTGTGATTTTTGGAAGCACTTTGGATGAACATAATCGACGTCTTAGCCTCGTCCTTGATTCTGTCGAGAAAGCCGGTCTGGTATTGAACTCCAAGAAATGTCGCTTTGGAGAGACTGAAACGTTGGTACTTGGACATCTAGTCGACAGAAATGGTGTGAGGCCCGATCCACGGAAGATTGAAGCAGTAGGTTCCTTCGAACCACCGAAGTCACTGCGGGAGCTGCGGAGTTTCTTGGGCTTATGCTCGTATTTTCGTCGCTTCGTACCAAGATTCGCCGATGTGGTGTACCCCTGACCTGCCTTCTCCATAAGGATGTTCCTTTCAACTGGACGTCGGCTTGCGACGAGGCGTTCCGCCAACTAAAGTTTTCAACTGACATCGGGACCTATATTACGCCACTTCGATGCTTCCTCGCCTACAGAAGTGCACGCTGATGCCAGTGGATTGGCATCGGAGCTGTGCTAGTACAACGTCATCACGGATCTGAGCACGTTGTGGCTTATGCCAGTCGATCTCTGAGTAAGGCGGAACGAAATTACACAGTCACGGAACAACACTGTAAAAGAAAATACTCCCAGGTGGGAGTAAAATGCCTGTCCTCTAGCGACCCCCCTATTGGGAGTTTTTTTCTACTCCGGACCTCCGGAGTAAAGCTTTTACTCCGGCTGGCCGGAGTTATTGCGTGGTGCCTCCGGACTACTTTTTGCTATTTTTCACTCCGGCTCGCCGGAGTTATTGCGTGGTGCTTACGGACTACTTTTCGCTGTTTTTCACTCCGGCGGGCCGGAGTTCTTGCGTGGCGCCTCCGGACTAATTTTCACTGTTTTTCACTCCGGCTAGCCGGAGTTATTGTGTGCTGCCTCCGGACTACATTTTGCTGTATGTTACTCCGATGCGCTGGAGTTTTTACGTGACGCCTCCGGACTAATTATTGCTGTTTTTCACTCCGGCTGACCGGAGTCATTGTGTGGTGCATCCGGATTATTTTTTATTATTTCAGTCCGGCGGGCCAGGAATTCTGTGTGACGCGCCAGGAGTACCTCTGTGTATTTTTCTTCCCGCTCCGGCTGGCTAGTCTCTGCATGCCTCTTTTCAGACATTTAAATGGTATTTATTAATCGGCCAGGTTGGAGATGTGTGGTGGATTGGGAGTGATCGTTTTACCCCATCATCAACATAAAACATTGAGAAACAAATGCTGTATAAAAGTTTATTGCATGATTCGCACAGCGGGCAAACAGGGCACACAAACAAATAAGCACCAAAAGTGGCAAGAAATAATACAATAATTGCAGTACAATGCAGTAATTGCACAAGCACAACCATAAGCACTTTTTCACACTGTACAGTTATTTAGGCAGCAATGAACAAACGTTTTTTGCTGGAGTAAAAGAATGCAAAATAACGAAACAAGAACATAAGAATCGCACTGAAGACTAATATATAATATATATATATATATATATATATACGAAAGTGAAGGGGTCAAGGGCTCGTTCTTTATTTGTTAGAAACAGTTAATGAGCAAACAGACAATGAAGCCTAGGAAAGCCTAGGATTATATATATATATATATTATATATATATATATATATATATATATATATATATAATCTGCATGAACGTGTCAGAAACACAACGCTAGCTGTTGTCGCCAAAGCTAAAAAGAGGCAGTGGAACTGTTTACGAAGGATAATTCTGCGAGTCGCCCGCGTATGTGCACTGTGGTTTGCATTCCACTGGGTCCAGGCCTGCCGGCGGCACGCCAACCATGTGTTCTTTGGCCGCAGTACTGTGGTGTGGGCCATTCGAACTAACGTAGCCCTGCACCGCAAACGTTGTTCTAATGCAATGTTGCGCTATACTCGTTGAGAATGCAGGTGCGCGCCCTTCCTTTTCCTTTATATATATTTTTTTGCCTTTCTTGAAAACCACGGAACCACCATTAGCCGGGCTTTGCCTTTTCTAACAATGCTTCTAAGTACTGCACGACAACTGTCACTCAAACTAGTGAGAGAGGGACAGACGGGGGAGCTAACAAAGGGATTGTAGAAGCGGGACCGTGAGAACGAACGACAAGAACGACTCGGAGAGCGGACGAGAAGGGACCCAACGACAACCGATACGAAGAGATTTGTTTGGTGCATTTGGAATTACGTTTGTTTAAAGCTGCAAATGCATGTAAATAAATAACGTGAAAATATCGAAGCGTTTCTTCCACTCAACGTGCATCAAGCAACCATCTACACTGAAGAATTACATCGAACAATACTGTGCCACTCGATAACTCTTTTTCACATGCTATTTCCTCTATCTCATTCTGCGTGTGGGTTAACATCAATAATAATAATAATAATATAATAATAATATAATAATAATATAATAATAATAATAAAGCACAAGTGAAAATACTGAAACCAGACCATTTTATCGTTGTAATTTGCTCCTGAAATCCGCTTCTTACGCCAACGGCCGCGCCGTTACCGCAGTATTTGGCAAGAGCAAGCTGGGCCTTGAGGCACGCGACTGATGCGGTTTGTGTTGGCTGATTGGGCAGGATATAAAGGACTGAGTGTACGCCACTATGCTGTACGTCAACGCGTACAGCACCTAAGATTCAAGACAAGCTCTACACTTTTCAAAGCTATAAAGCGGACAAATTTGTGCAGTAGTGGGAGTGCGCTGGCAACAGCCGCTAGGTGTGACACCCGTCGGTTTAGCTCAATAGTGCGAACCTAGGCATTTGAATGTGATATGTGAGTGCAATGTCACCATCTCTAGCACGAACAAGAGGTGAAAGAACATAGCAAAAGCAGACACCTTTCTGGTTTATGCTCCCTCTCTATGCCCTTATTTTGAAGCACTACATTTAAAATCACAGAAGCGGGTCCAACTCGATCAAAGCCCACAGGGCATGCTCAAAGAACTAACTGCTTGATCTAAGGCTTCCATTGAAGTTGATAATTCTATTTTTGTAGTTCTTTCTGCGTTTACCTCAAGAAAACAAAAACAAAAATTTCTTATTCATATGTTTGGGGAAATATTAACAAGGTCACTGAAGTTTATTACAAAGGGTCTTCAGTTAATTTGCCTCAGATTGTAATAAAAAAAAAGTTCCGCAGGCGCGTTACAATGATGCAATCATATTAGTATTTACTGTCGTATAGACCATCTGGCATTTTTTTTTCAATTAACTCAGGCAAATAACTCTGGCTTATTGTTTACCCTACATTTAGACTGTTCTTTTAAGCGAAAAATATTCATTCGAGAAGTTGAAAGCATTCGAACTAGTGTACGGGCAACGTACTTTAATAGTGCCTCGGTTTCATTTTTTCCGGGATTTAAAAGGGGCCTTACAAGTTACAACACTTTTGAATATAGTCAGAGAACGGCGCAGGTCTATGGAGAATGCTCCTGTGAACATGTCAGGGAAATATTAATGCACTGCACGCACCACTCAATTTGGTTTTAAACACAGCTGGAAAGCGCCTGCTCTTAATTTCAGTAAGTGACGTCACCGGGGCTACGACTACGGCCACTTGCTTTTTTCAGTCCTTTAAGAGATGCACGCCCATTTCCTTCATTTGTTTAATTTAAAACGAACAAATAAAGCATAGGCAGATTATCTCCCGTTCTCATGAAATCAGCCAACACTGCTCTTTTTTTTTTCAAGCGAATTAGCCGGCCGCCTCCACTGATGTCATTTGTTGAAAGAAGAGCGGGCGCTTTCCAGCTGTGCTCGGAACAATATCTTGGATTCCCTGGAGTGTGCAGTGCAATTATATTTGGCCCAAATGTTCACAGCAGCCCTTCACGACTGATCGGCACCTCTTTGACTCTACCCAGAAAAAAAAGAAAAGAAAAGAATAGAGGGCTTCAAGCTTGCACTAAGCCGCGAGAAGCTCATGCACAGCGAAGCTAATCGGTGACATGCTTATTGCTGTGACGAGGTTGAACTTGACCACGTATTCCAGATCTGCTCCGCGCCGTCGATTTCGTTCTCGCGTAGCGGCAAGCATTCGATTTTCGGATCGCGGTTTCTTCCATCGCGAGTGCGATTTAGCTTCGGGCTACCCATGGCTGCGTGCGTTTGTGCATAGCCTCGCGCCGTGAGAGGACGCATGCTCTCGCAGAGCTTCGCGAGACACTGTGCACCAGGCATATCAACGCATACAGGATTTTTCTTTCTCCTGCTTGCGGCCGCCAGCCGCCGTTTTGCCAGTGTATAGTAGTGGGCTTCGGCCATGTGCGCAGGAGAAGAAAGAAGCGCGCATGTCGTAGCGTCGTATGTGTTCGGGAACATCATCATCATCACCACTGTGCATTCGGCATTGCATAGTTCGCCCGGTCTCTTGGGGACATGAACTAAAGGTGATGAAATTTTTTTTTTTTGGTTCTCCGGACAAGGAACGATTTATTAAAAAAGCTTTGCTGTTTAAAGTGCTGTCGGACCCCTTAAAGAAAGTACGCAAGGTTCGAATATACGACGGGACTGGGTACTTGCGTGCAGTGACATCAGCTCCTTCGAACATATACCAACAAGCAATCGATGATGCACATAGACCGTACGCATCAAGAAGCCGAGAGGGCGTAAAGTGTGGCCACGTCTTATCAATACTCTTGTGGCGTGTCCAGTGCTGTATGCCTTCGCGCATCACCGATCATCTTGTTGTAGCATGTTTGAGAGTGCTGATGACAAGTCTTGGAAACGCTTCGTCACGTGGTACTTTTTCGAATCTCCCAGACCTCTTTAGGAGCCCGAAAACGTAAAACCACTGAACCTATTACCATGATTTTACATTATCAGGACAATAATTTACATGCTGCAAAATTCCCAATTGAGCAATTTGTGTTTAACGCAACTGCTTGAAACTTAGATAACTATAATGTTAATTACCTCAGTTCATTGAAACAATAGCCTGAGATGGACAAGAAAACAGTCAACAATACCAATATGGTAGCGTCCTTGAAGTTCACTCGTGAATTTTTATAAACCCTGGCGTAATTGTTAACTGACGCACCCTGCGTGTTACCGTGTTTTGGACAACCTCTTTCTGCTTCGGTCGACAAATCACGAAGCTAACAAAGCTACCTGCTTCATTTAACGGTTAAAGGGATGTTCATCCTACTGGAGCTGTTGTCATGATGATTGATTTGATTTGTGGGGTTTAACGTCCCAAAACCAGCTCTGATTATGAGAGACGCCGTAGTGGAGGTCTCCGGAAATTTCGACCACCTGGGGTTCTTTAACGTGCACTGACATCGCACAGCACACGGGCCTCAACATTTCGCCTCCATCGAAATGCAGCCGCCGCGGCCGGGATTCGATCCCGCGACCTTCGGATCTGCAGCCGAGTGCCATAACCACTAGACCACCGTGGCGGGGCAGCTGTTGTCATGAAACTCCTTTTTTAAAACACAACACCGACTGGGCTGTGCGATATATTTCTGCGCACAAATTGAAACATTTCAGTAGAGTTTTAGCAATAGCGAAATAAAAACGATATACAGGGCGTCCCACTTAAACGTAATGTAATTTTTTTAAACGTAATGTTAGTTAGTTTTTAAAAATGAAGGAGCGTGCTAGCGAGTTGCAACAACTCGGCCGTGTAAAGGATCAAGTCTCCTAGTATTACGAGTTTCTTTCATTCATGATCAATTAATTAGAATAAACTAATTACCGAACTTTCTATTTGTTCGCTTCAGTAGAATTGTCGATACCACACATTCATATTTGCGTGCGCCCAATCCTTCACAATGCCAATGCCCCGAAAGTTGTAGATCAAATAAAAAAAATTCTTTAAGCAGCATTGATAGGTATTTTGATACGTACCGTTAAAGAAAGCCCACGAAATATAAAAGTAACCACGTGACAGCGCCACTAATTCGGCGAAAAAAAAACTATACATGCGCTTGTACCTGCAGCGCTGTAGCAATCAGACGCGAGTGACGACGAAAGTGCATTATTACGCTCCGTAGTGACGTTGCATAAAGAAGTGTTTTTTATTAAATGTGGGAACATGGGAATGTAGGCTGCATAAAGATATTATTCTCTTCGATTCGTCGAATGAAGCCCGCGCACGCACAAACACGCATCTTGTGGCCACCACAAACGCCAAAGATTGTCTCGGACAGCGCTGCAGAGACAAGCGGACGTTCTTCCCTGATCGGCTGCCTCGAAGCGCTAATTTAGTGGCGCTATCAAACGGTTATTGTATATCGCAGGCTTTCTTTCACGGCACATACAAGCAGACCATTTCACATTTCAATTTGATCTACAAGTATCGCAGCGAAAATGTCTCATTAGTTTCGGCCAGTTTATTGATTTTGGAAAACGAAAAAAGAAATCGTAACACTAGGGCACTTGATCCTCAACATGTATGAGTTTTTTGCAAATCACTAAGACGCTCCATCATTTTTGAAAACCTGGTTACACTTAGGTGGGACATCCTGTATGTGTCGGGGCAACCAAAGAGAGAAAAATGTATGGTACTCAGCTCATAAGACAGAACTATATCTTGCATACTCATGCCACACCAAATACAACAAGGAGATTTAAAGCACATAACAAAATAACACACTGCAATCTAAAGTTCGGCAGCAATAAAGGTATCACAGTACACCTTTGCTTTTGTTAGATTATGACTAAATGTGCAAAGAAATGGCAACTAGGGTCGTTATCGGCTGCTACACGAGAAAAGCAACTTTGCACTGCTGGCAAGTAGCAGTTTCAGATTAGCTTATACCACGATATAAGCCGCCCTTGATTGCTACATAACCAGCCAAAAGCGAAAATAGACATTTTCTTCTTACTTCGCACTTCATGACTGTGCGAAAAAAAAAAACATTCCTGAAACCTTATACAAAGAGTGAAGGGAGACTCATAACAAAGTAAACTACGTCCCAAAGCATTTAAACGGCGAAAGTAAATGTGTAATACACGACAAAAGAACAAGAAATGAGCAAATTGTAATAAGTCAGAGTCGCATATGCATGTCACAGTTCCTAGAATGCGCGAAACTTCCTTACAGAACATGTTGAGGCAAGAGAAATTGTTTTTATCAGGATGACACTACAACAGCCATGTCTGCCTTGAAAATAAAAAAACTTCACAATTTAATACGAAAACGTACTTAACAGTTGCCGTCTGCAACAAGCCATATTCCCGGAACACACGCGTAGGCCAAGGATCGGGAGCGCGGTCGAATCTTGCACTTGGATAGAAGAGGGGAGAAGAAAGTCCCAAACCAACTTCTCGACGCAAAATACGTCAGCTGGCTTGGTGGCAGTGCACTTTCCTTCTTTTTTCTTTGCAGCGGCCCTCCTGTCGTGTCTGTCTTCTCCTCGGACATACAAAAGAAAGAAGGGCACCGTACCATGAGAAAAAAAAAAAAAATAGAACAGACGGAGAGGACGGTAAATTCTTACAACATTTGTAGGTACACCGATTGTTAGCTATCAGGATGGCAGTAAACGAAAGAAAAATAAACGCGCAGTTGAAGAGAGCAAAGATGAAAACTATTTACTAGGGTAATTAAACGGTCTGAATAAAGCATAACCACACACTTCGCACAGCCGCCGACTTCGCTCGCATGACGGACATCGCGCTCCCTTTCGCGGTCAGTCAGGTGACTTTCGTTCAGTTCGTTTTCCCTCGCTTTTATTTTCGTTTTGCCTTTTTTTTTATTTTTGCATGTGACGACTTCTCCGGCAGCTCCGGGCACTTGCGCTCATGCGCATTGTCACGAACGCACAAACACATGCGCCCACGAACACTTCTCAACGGGTTTTCAACAAGGCAGAGTGGCCCCCAGACCGAGAAAGCTTTCTTCTAGGCCGTCCAAGGAGAGATACTTACATACACCAGGCTACTTTCTTCGAGATTCGAAAAAACAAAACAAAATCTCCACGCCATAGCGACCCCCACATATTTCCTCCGCCAGCCATGCAAAGACGTACACAGCATTCACTTCTGCAGTGCACGGCAGCTCGGGGGGCAAACTTCGTCACTTCGTGGCATTATTCTCTACAGTAGCGCAAAACTTGGCAGCAAACAGCAGAAGGCGCCACACTTAGAACTTGTTTGTTACGCTCAAACCAGGTACTTGTACACACACTCTCGGAGTCGGCGTGTGCAAACCGATAAACACAACTCGTCAAGCGCAAGACAAGCTGGTGAAACTAGTCGTAAGTGCGGCGTCATTTTTTCATCGTTGGAAAGGAAACAGGGACGACACAGAACGCTAGGTACTGTGACGTGTTTGATCCTCATCGTCGTCCCTGTGTTCGACGATGTTTCCTCTCCAGCGACGCTCGACCAACTAGCCTGCAAATCCATCCTATTAGGCGTCGTCTTTTTTTTTTTTTTTCACTTCTCCAACTTTTGCGCTACGGAATCATGATGTCGTCGTCCAGCACGTACAAACTTGTGCGCTGAAAAGTTACTGCGGTCGCGTTACTTCCTCTTCTATATAATTATCCCTGTGGCAATCTTTGTCTTTCTTTTTTTTTTTTCTCCTTTATTTCCCCCCAATTTAACCACTAGTGTTTCCCCGGTAACGCTTACGTCACTGCAACATGCGTCCCGGAGTGCGCGAAAACACACTTACCACGCAATTGCGTGCGGAAACAGCACTCGCAGGTCACGACCACACACCAACACGTAACAACGTAAAGAGGGTACGGACCGTAGTACGTGGTTTGCCGTGGTCCCGTAACCAAAGCAAACATGTTGGTGGTCCTGAGAAGGACCGTTTGTTGTTGCGTGCCCGTCCGACAAGGCGCAGGAAGCCGGCGAACTTAGGCGCGTTCCCCACGGATGCGCCGAGCCAGCTGGATGTCCTTTGGCATGATGGTGACGCGCTTCGCGTGGATAGCGCACAGGTTCGTGTCTTCGAAAAGGCCGACCAGGTAGGCCTCGCTGGCTTCCTGAAGGGCCATCACGGCAGAGCTCTGAAAACGGAGGTCCGTCTTGAAATCCTGAGCGATTTCCCTCACCAGGCGCTGGAAGGGGAGCTTGCGGATCAGAAGTTCGGTCGATTTCTGGTAACGACGAATTTCTCGCAGGGCCACCGTGCCCGGTCGGTAACGGTGCGGCTTCTTCACCCCGCCTGTGGCAGGTGCGCTCTTGCGAGCTGCCTTGGTGGCAAGCTGCTTACGCGGAGCCTTCCCTCCGGTACTCTTGCGGGCGGTTTGCTTGGTTCGAGCCATCGCGCCAGGAACGTCCGATCACTCCGAGTGCAGAAACGACAGTGCTGTGCTGGCTCTCCGGAGGCCGCGTCGCGCTTTCCCGCACATCACGTCGCGTCGCTCTTCCCCGATTGGTCAATGCGAGAGAACCCGTCCCCGCTCGCGAGGAGGAGGCGCCAGCGCGCGCACGCGACGTGCGCCAGGATGCTGGATGGTGCACGTTTTCGAATAGCCGCGCACTTCGTCGCCGTCAAAAAAATACTCGAACGCGACGTGCACGCCAGCAAACACAACGGCGTGCTGGGCCACTCCTTTCCCATTGCGAGAAAGCCCGAATCGATGTTCCAGCTTGTCCCAGCGCGAAAAGACAAGACGGCACGTAACTGCACACCATACATGTCGACAACAGTCGGCGCGACGGCCTCCACGCTACAACGCCCCCAAGCACCGGCTCGGGCCTGCGCAAACGCGCGAAAAGGCTCTGAAAAACGTCCTGGCTGGCGTTGTAGTGTACTCCACGACCATTCACCTACCGGTTCGGCCAAATCGCCGGTTACTCGCTTGTCACAGAGCACCTTCTCGCGCGTAGAAATGGCCAAAGGCCCATACCACCCAGCGTGGCGCACTCACGCGGGCCGTTGTGCTTGCAGAACACGCGTTGAGTGTCCGTCGCCCAACATAGCATCGTTGCCTCGCACGAGAACCACTAATGCCTCAGTGCAAACACGCCACTGCCGTTGGTTTCGTTTCAGCGGACGGCGCGACCGAACGTCAGAGAAACCTCCCAACAGCCTAAGCGCCGCAAGCCGGTGCCCTTGTTTATTTACATGTGTGTAACACCAAATCGTCACACACACGCAGCAAACACCACTACTTAAAAAAAAAAAAGGAGAGAGAGAGAGAGAGAGACAATATTCCGGCCACGAACGAATGCATGCAAACAAGGCTCACGAGAACACCCACTCTCTCGTAAAAATATTTCTCCATGTTACATATGTACAATGTGTGTGCCCTTGTATAATTGACCGTCTTCTTCGACACCCAATTCACTTCTCTCTATCTCTAGTTGGCAAGCCACTAACACGCGACAGTGACTACGAGTGAGGCGAACGTGCGTATTTATTGAGAATGCCTTACAGGCCCGAAGGCATTGAGTAAGGCGGGTTACAGTGAAAATCGCATGTAAATTTCCAAGCAACAACGGTACAATGTACGTTAGTAATAACGACAACAACAAAATCCGGCGCACAAATTTAACAAAGCAATATGTAAACATGGTAATCAAATATATGGGAACACTCCGTAACATCAAAAGGCTCGGAAAACAAGTTAGAGAACATCAAGATGAAACATTCAGGAAATGCATCTCAAGTTTCTGCCGAAACGTGTTGGCGTTACTACCAGACGCGATATCGTCGGGAAGATCATTCCACATGCGGATGGCTTGTGGCAGTGCTGATGTGTTGAACGCGTTTGTGTTTCCAAACATGCGAGTCAAGCTGAGGTGGTTAGTGTGTAATCTGCGTTGTTGATGGTTGCCTTGCTTAGCCAGTGACACTATTTTTGAACTAGACCGCACGTCGCACCAGTCCGAGCTCGCAGCCAACGTCGTCACACTACTACGCTGCGCAACTCGGAGTCGAACTCACGACAGCCAACTAGCATACCGCCGAGCTGATGGCAATGTCGCCCCAAAACATACCTTCCCGCTGCGCCAACAGAACCGTTGTAAACTTGGGAACAACTGTAGCAGGCTCTCCGTGAAAACCGCTTCCCTTGCTTCGGAAGGACACCTTTGGCACGTGCCAATAAGCAGCAGTCATGTCGCTCGCGGTGCCTGGACATCGCCGGAACCGAGAGCCAACTTGCCCTCTTACGAGGACAACCTTGCGAAAATTTCAACTTCGTCCTGCATGTTACTACGCATCCATCTATCTGGCAGCCCCGTGCCCCGTTGCTATGGTTTTTTTTTTTTTTTTTTTTTGTTTTTTTTTTAATTAACTTACTTCTTCTAGCTCACCGGCTCCTTTTCGTTTTTTCTTTTTTTTTTTCCGTGCCCTTAGGTATTTTTGGTAGTGTGTGTGTGTGTGTGGCTCTTGCGTCACTTTTGCTAACGCTGTGACATTTCCCTCCAGGTGCAAGCCCCTCGGTGCCCCTATGGTGAGCGAACCCTCCTCTTTCACCCGTTCTTTACATTTTCGCATACTCCACGGTGTTCCCTTGGCTAAAGATACTGAAACGGATAGTTCAGCGTGTCACTCTCTCCTACCTTTCCTCATTTTATCCTCCACAACGGCCCTCCAACACCCCACACAAACATCTCCTTCGGGCTCCCGCCCAGCTTCACTTCAAGCCGCGGAGCAAAGCCCCTCTCGAGTCGGGTTCAGCCAAAGGCACTTGGTCGGAAATGACACTTTGGCGAACTTTAAGGAAATAAATAAATAAATAAATAAATAAATAAATAAATAAACGCCGACCTTGGCCGACACAAGATGAGCTTGTCGTGTGAAAAAAAAAAGAAAATGCAAGAGCCGTAGAACACGCGAAACCATACCACAGCGGTTGCGATACACTAGTTTCATAATTGCGGCCATTCAAACTTTCAACAAACATCGATAACATGCGACGGTGCTCTTTTCCAACTGCAGTGAAACATGGCTCTCCCCCTTCTACCGTCCTTTTTTTCTCTCTCTCTCACACACAACAACAATAAAATTTCTAGGAGTTTCATTCCAAGAACAACTTTCTTGGTCTCCTCACATTGTATTGACGCGATAAAAAAAGATCTTTCCAGGAGAATCGGCATTTTAAATAGACTGAGATACTACGTCCCAACAAATGTCAAGCTACAAATATACTACGCTCTAGTACATTCGCGGCTAACATACTGCTCCTTGGCGTGGCTAACAACGACGGCCACAAACCTTAATTATCTGTTGATATGACAAAACCGTGCTATACGTGCTAACACTCCCCTTTACGAAAGCGCTCGACCATATTTTAAAATGTACAAAGTATTGCCTATAAAACAGTTATACAGACGTAAGCTACGCGTACACATACTACACCAGTATAGACTAAATACATCACTATTCTTGGACACATATTATGTGAAACAAACACCATACGAGCTGAGAAAGAACCTAATATACAAGTATACATCACGCACGAACTACGGCGACCAACGATCAGCTTCACAAATTCCAGACGTCATAAACAAACACCCAAATATACTACATTTACTGGAAGATGGAATTTCAGCTAGATCATTTAAAAAAATAACGAAACAGTTTTTAGTTGAAGAAAGCGATGCCTATTCTTGATTTTTAAAATTTGTAGATATTGATGTTTTTTTTTTTTTTTTTTGTATTCGTTACACCTTGTTCATTATTGTTGCTTCACCTGGTGCTTCTTATACTCTATTTTGTCTTATACAGCAACTCGATGCCCTAATCAAGATGTCTCTTGTTAATTTATTTGATAGAAAACATGCATTTGTTTGTATTTACCACCACTCGAATAAGTACTCTGTTAATATTTCTATGTTTTAGTCATACTCCTGGTAGTTCTCTTCGACAATGGTACCCGTTTAAGATAACACGTGATGTTGTAATTTTCTGCGTACTGTACTCACGATATGTTTTTGCATTGCTGCCAGGGTGGCACGACCAAGTCAGGCATTTACTTAGTCCTTAGTCGTGTCCCCCAGGGCAATCTTGTTAAATTTTTGCCTTGAATAAAGCAAAGCAAACCAAACCAAACTCTTACACTGGGAAATCCGCGCTCAGTATCGCTGAGCAGCACGCGCTTGCCCACCTCGTACACAAATTTCACTGCGGCAACAAAACCAACAAGGCACACAACACGAAAAGTAGAACTGCATGTTTCGCCGCCCCGTTGAAGCGCGCGCGAGAAAGAGCAAGGGACAGGAGGAAGAGAGGGGAAGAAAAAAAAAAAAATAATAAGACAGGACGAGCGACTTTGCGGGGCGGCGGCGCCATCTACCGAGCAACCGCGCAAACGCTACGCGATGGTCCCGCGCGCGCGCTCCTCGGCGCCTTTACTTTTTGCCGCCCACCCCCCCCCCCCCAACCCCCCCTCCGCCACCACCGTTTGCTTGCGAGATTTGCAGCCGAGCCGATCGCGTACCTCGCGCGAAGGGCCGCAGTGCCGCACGGTCAGCGTCGGCATCAGCATTTGGCATTCTACCTGCCACATTACCTGCGCACCAGCACACTAGGCCACTGCAGGCTGCTTCCAAAGAGCCGTTGAAACGTGCCCTAGCACGCATTTACGCTCCTTTTTTTTTTTTTTTTTTTTTTTGTCTCAAATATGCCGCGCGCGCGCCACTTGACTCTTTGCGGCCGTTCTTTCTTCTTTAATTACTCTCCTCATCTTTCTTTCTTCAATTTCCCTTTACCCCTCCCCGTGCTGGCCCTGTTGAGGTGTGCTTCGATAGCGACAGTTACGGCGTAGCACTTTCCCCTTCGTTTTTTTTTTTTTTTTTTTTCTCTCTCTCTCTCTTGAAGCCGCCAGCTAATGGGCGCGCGTTCGTTTCGGCGTTAGCGAAACAATAAAGGAAAGCGATTTCGTTCTGCCTAAGCATACTAGCGTCTCGCAAAATGAACTGAAACGGCCCGCTGCGCTGTTGTGTTGTTTCCCGGCGTGATTGGGTAAAAGCAGAGGTTGGGAAACGCGAAGGCGGCGCAGTATATGTGTTTGAGCTGCTAGCTCTGGCCACTCGCAGATGGCATTATGAGCGCAGACCTCTGTGCGATTGGCCATATTGCTTTCGCGTGCAGCAAAGTGCGAACAAGTTGAGCTCATCAAAAAAAAAAAAGGACACCTGTCAGCGTTGCACGCACGAAGGCAGAGCGAGCGACCAGCGTCGTCATGCGTGGCCAGGCAAAAGGAATCAACAGCGAATGCACGCGACGACTGGCGCTCGCTCGCTCACCTGACCGATGTTGGCTGCTGGCACGAGAACAAACGTAATGGATAGAGAGGGAGTACGGAGGTGGGTATCGCAAGTGCAGCGATTCACGGCCAAAGCATCAAGTTGGTAGCCCTGAAGAGGGCTGTTGGGTTTCTTGCGTGCAGGAGCCTGCTCGCAGACGACGACGGCGCTGCTGCTGGCTTAACCTCCGAATCCGTACAGGGTGCGGCCCTGGCGCTTGAGGGCGTAGACGACGTCCATTGCCGTGACGGTCTTGCGTTTGGCGTGCTCCGTGTAGGTGACGGCGTCGCGGATCACGTTCTCCAGGAACACCTTGAGAACACCGCGTGTTTCCTCGTAGATGAGACCGGAGATGCGCTTGACACCGCCACGGCGCGCGAGACGACGGATGGCAGGCTTGGTGATGCCCTGGATGTTGTCGCGCAACACCTTACGATGACGCTTGGCGCCGCCCTTTCCGAGCCCTTTTCCACCCTTGCCTCGGCCAGACATGATGCGTTTCGCTTCGAAGTCGGAACAACTAACAGGCCGCGCAACCCCAGGCAGCGGTATACGTACTCGTCCGGCGGACGAGAGTGAGGAGGAAAGCGAACGGCCGTCTCCGATTGGCTGGGTCGCCGGCGACGGCGCCGCCTCTCTTCGCGAGCGTGTCCCTGGTTGACGCACTGAGGTTTCTTTGAGCTGCTCCCGGGCTGCGAAACTTGCATGCCACTTCGGACGGAAGCGATTCTTTTTGCCACTCTTGAATATTTTCGTGACGCCCAATGGAAACGAGCTCTTTTCCAACGTTCCCGCTTGCTGTCAGTAAGGCAATTGGGACGTCCTAGTATTGGCAAGTTCAGCAGTCCGCGCGTACGTACGCCGGTACAAACACCGCGCTGCGATGATCATTCATTTCTTCACCTACGGTCAGCGAACGGAAGACGTGAAAGAAACAAAGTGGCCAGGCACACCTTCGCGGCTGGAGGTGGGCGAGAGAACAAAACTACAGTACAGCACTGTAGGGAGGCCCTCCCTCCGCACGTAACAGTTCAAGAAAGTATAGCCGCGCACCGAGGGCGAACGAAATTTGTCGCGCTTGTGCTCACTTTTTGTGGAGTACAAAGTTGCGAACCCCCCATCCTCCTATCGAAACCAACTCCATCTAGTTTATTGGTGACGTCATCTGCATCAGCAGACTTCACAAGCGGCCGTCGCTCACCAGCTCGGCAACAGAAACGCACCGCGCGCGCGTTCCCCTGTCGCCATAGGCACTTCCAAATTCGCACAGTCGAATCTTGCACTCGTGCCTACGACATCGTCAAATATGGACGCGATAGGCCGGGTACTTTGCGAAAAAAATCGCACTTGAAGCAGCCCGAATGACGCGATCGTGTCCATTCCAGCATCCTGGAGCACGCCGCGCTCGCGGCAGGGAGCGAGAGAGAGAGCGCGCTAGCCTTCCTCCTCTCCACAGTTTGTAAACAAACGCCGTCGCGAACTCTGGCTGCAGCGACGTTTGCGAGCGACAAAAGAAGAAACAACGCTTTCTCACTAATGCCGCCTCAATTAATTTGTGCGCCAGCACTGGGGCACAACCTCAAGAAGCACATAAGCGCAGAGTGCCATGGAATTGGCAGTACGCGACCTTGTCGTTTGTTTACGTTGCCTCATAACGGAACGCCCATCCCCGAGGCAGCGCAGCGCGTGCGCAAAATGCAATGTGAATGAGGTGACAAATTAAGGGGCACCGAGGCGGATTGGTCTCACATAATGCACAATGTTCATCGGAGTGACCCCGGGCGTGCTCTAACCTAACCAATTAGGTGTAATACGTACGATTGAACCTGGCTTTGCCAACCTTACCGACAGAGTGGAATAAACGCACCGTGTTGTTATTATTATTATTTTTCTTGTTCTCTGTGCCGCCGTGCGGCCAGCACTTCTGCTCCTCGCGTGTATAGAGTGCAAGCAAGACGCTCGTGCTGAGCGAGCAGTTCACAACGAGCACAGCATGTAGTACGTACGCAAGACGGTCATATGAAACAGAGGGACGGGCACGGAGTTGTGCGGGTTCGTCAACGAGTCCCAATGCCAATGCAAGCAATTCGGGTGGCTCTGAGAAGAGCCGTTGGTGTTGTTGTGGAAGCCTGGCCGCAGACGTACGTCGCCTACTTGGAGCTGGTGTACTTGGTGACGGCCTTGGTGCCCTCTGACACGGCGTGCTTCGCCAACTCGCCAGGCAGCAGCAGGCGCACGGCGGTCTGGATCTCCCGGCTCGTGATGGTAGAGCGCTTGTTGTAGTGAGCAAGGCGGGACGACTCCGCGGCGATACGCTCGAAGATATCGTTCACGAAGCTGTTCATGATGGACATGGCCTTGCTGGAGACTCCAGTGTCCGGGTGCACTTGCTTCAGCACCTTGTAGATGTAGATGGAGAAGCTCTCCTTCCTGCGGCGCTTCTTCTTCTTCTTGTCGGTGGCGCGCACATTCTTCTGGGCTTTGCCGGCTTTTTTCACCGCTTTGCCACTGGGCTGGGGAGGCATGTTGATGCGACTGACTCCTACGGAGGACGAGATCGGACAACACCCTCTCTCCGTTCGCGGCGCGTTTTTATGTGAGGGAGGAGGTGTTCACGCGACCCTCCAAACGGGCGCGTCCCATTGGACGCCTCGGCTTCTCCCCCTCTCCCTCAACGGCTCGGATCGGAGATGGTGGCGGGATCGTTCTCCGCACGCTCACAGAGCTCTCGACAGCTGTACCAGAAGTTTCTGTTCTCGTACTCTCGGTTCGCGCACCTCTAGCATCAACATGTCCGGACGTGGCAAAGGCGGCAAGGCAGTTCCGTGAGGTTCTCAGCAGTCGTCGAGGCTTCGTGCGGTTTGTGGTGCTTCGTGCTCGACGTTTGATCACGGCCCCGTGTTCTTCGGTCCCCGGCGCGGCTCTGTTCAAGGCCCTCGTCGCCCGCAGCTCTCGGTGAGTCGTGTTGACACTTTTTCGTAGCTGTTAGGCAGTGTAGGTTTACGTGGTTGCTAGCGGGCGTATTCCTTGTTAGGATAAGCTTAGCTTAGCTCTTCGTAACTAGGGCTGCCTCGTGGCTCGCGTCCACGATGGTGGGCCGCAATCGTGTATATCCATACACGTTTTTCGGTCGTCTGCCTCCGGGCACGACCAACTGTTGATGTCTGTGTTGCGCTGGTGAAGACTTTCAAGCGCACGGATTTGTTGTGTGTGCAGGATTTCGGTGCAGGAAGGTTTGAAGTTACCTTTAAAAACAAGGAGTCGGTAGATCGCTTTTTGGCGCATCCCGTCATCGAGTTGAAAGGTTCTGAGTGCAAGTTCGAGTATCGAGGGGTGCAGACCAAGGTCGTGCGTGTGTTTGGCTTTTCCTAAGCTTGAGGATGCTGGCGTGCTCGCTCGCGAGATGGCCAGCTACGGAAAGGTGTTAGGTGTATCGGAGGAGTACATCCCCGGATGGCCCGAGGTACTCTCTGGCATCCGGCGAGTCCGAATCGAAATGGTACGACCTGTCCCCAACCTCTTGCGGGTGGAAGACAAGGTTGTAATGTGTGAGTACGAAGGTGTTGTGAGACTGTGCAGACGATGCAGTCTACCGGGGCATCACGCAGCCGAGTGCGAAACCCCGAAGTGTGAGCGTTGTGGCAAGTTTGGTCACCAGACTTGCAGTGCGGCGTGCACACGTTGCGGGGGGGACCACGGTGTTTTCTCCTGCCGGGTGCGCACGTTCGCGAGTGTCGCGACGCGCGCTCCTACGCGGGGGGAGGCCGGCGGTGTGCCCGTCGAGTCGGAACAGAATTTTCCGACACTTGAGAGGCCGCCCCAGCCGAAAGGCCCGACACCTGGGGAAAAGGTGCCGGAGAAGGGCGGGGAGAAGAAGAACGAGTCGGGACTAGCTGAGGCCGTTCCTTCTCCCGCTGCCGAAGTTGTGCCGGCCAGCCCGGCCAATGAGGCAGCACCGACTGCCAGTCCCGACGAGCCCGAAGAGATGGAGCTCGCGGGACCCTTGAATTGAGAAGGCCGCGAAGCGGCGCCGCAAAAAAGGCGGCAAGCAGATGCGCCGAAAAAGAGCGCAGGCCGAGGCTGCCAAGGCCGCTTCGGACAGCGACTCCGATTCGGACTCGTCCGAAGGCATCCGAACCAGGACCACTAAGCGCACTGCGCTCCCAGAATCGGATGCAGGACTCCTCGTCCACCTTGGTAGAAGAGCAGCACGGAAGGGGAGCGGCAGCCCCCTTGCCCAATGTGCGGCTTGTCAGGCGAGCAGTGCGAGTGCTCGGCGCTATCCAGCACCACGTACTCGTCAACGAACGAGGGCTCTCTCATCGAAGAGAGTTCCTCGGTAGCTTAGTCCAGTCTCAAAGGTCGAACAGAGTTGCCCCACTCTCGGGCACCTCTTCTCTTTTTCATTTTTCCCGTCTTTGTTCTTCTTTCATGTTCCTCTTGTGAACTTTTTCTTTTTTCCCATTCCGTCATGGCTTCTTCTCTCACTATCGGTTCTTTCAATTGTCGAGGTTTAACACGCGCCGCCAAGCAGGCGGAGTTAATTCATTTGGCTCGGGCTCGAAAAATCGACGTGTTAGTTGTCCAGGAAACTTACGTTCATAGATTAGGACAGATTTCGAACTTTGACAGGAACTTTGGCACCCGTTCCTACTGGAGTTATGGCGCAACAGGCAGTCGCGGCGTGGCTATTATTTTAATGCCCCGTTTTAGCGGCGCTGTTCTGCGCCATTCCAGGGACACGGATGGCCGTATCCTGTCAATCGACTTAGATTGTGGTGTCAGAATTGTAAATATTTACGCTCCTAATAAGAGCAGGGCACAAAGAGAATTCTACAGTACAGTGGAGCCATATCTGGCAGGTCCCTCACGAGTTATCCTCGTGGGGGATTTCAATTGTGTCTTGGATCGGAACGATCGGATTTCCATTCGTGGCGCTGGTAGGGGCAGAGAGCGCGGCGGCGGGACGGTGTTGCGCGAGCTTGTTGACGAGCTGGGACTGGTCGATGCTTGGCGCGCCGTTCGACCTGGCCAGTCGGGGATGACTTGGACAGGTCGGGGCCTCCAAAGCAGAATCGACCGTTTCTATGTCTCACCGGCACTTGCTCCCAGCATGCACTCCTCGTGGCTATGCTCTGTTGCTCTTAGTGACCACCGCCTCGTAGTCTTACGTTTCGCAGATTCCAATTTGGTAGTTCAGGGCAAAAGGCCGTGGCGTCTAAACGCGCGCCTCTTAAAGGATAGAGAAATCGTCGAAGATGTAGGTAAATTCCTCGCTAGATCGCTTCGAGGCAGGGACAATCTAACAGGCAGTGAATGGGACGAGGTGAAGGCCGGTGTTGCGGAGTGTTTTCGGGAGTGGGGTAAGCGGCGTGCACGCGAGGAGCGCGCGGAGATCCGAGTGGTTTCCGACGCAATCCTGCTACTTTCAATGCCACTTTCCTGCGGACCCGGGATCGCCCCTGCACTAACTTCACTTCGGAAGCAGTTTCGTACCCTCCTACAGCGTCGTTGGGACGGCTTGAGAGCTGTCGCACGCGCTGAGAAATGGGAGATGGAAGCGTGGTGTAGCAGAAATGTTCTCCGTCGGCACCTAGCGCGGAAAAATTCCACACTTAGGTCCCTCATAGATCCCAGTACTGGTGACATAGTGGACAATGCAGACGGGGTACTTGAGCTTGCGCGGCAGTTCTACAAGAACCTTTATGCCGAGCCGGCTCCCACCCCTTATGCTTGTCCTTTCGTCAGGAGTTCCGACCCGCCCGAAGTAGACGACTCCCCCTTCTCGGAGGACGAGCTCTTCGCGGCGGTTAAGTCGATGAATCATAATAGAAGTCCCGGATTAGATGGTCTCACAGTAGAATTCTACGCAAAGTTCTGGCAGGTACTAGGAAAGTCGTTCACCGCTTTGGCGAACCGACTTCTCCGTGAGGGGTCTTTGTCAGAAACTCAAAGGAAGGGGCTAATCACTCTCCTGTGTAAGGACGAGTCGAGAAGCACCGACCTAAGAGCCTGGCGCCCCATCACCCTGCTGAACTGCGACTACAAGTTGATTTCCAAATGCCTGTCTGTGCGGCTCACTCCAGCGCTCAGCACTGTTTTGGGTCCGTACCAGGCATGTTGCGTACAGGGTAGATCCACCACGCTTCATGGCTTTGCCATTAGGGACCTGATTGAATGGGCAAATGCACGGAACCTTCCGGGCATTCTTTGCTCGTTTGATCAGGAGAAAGCTTTTGATATTATCAGTCACAGGTTCATATTTCGTGTCCTCAAGCAGGCAGGTTTTAGCGTGAAATTTCGAAGCATGATTCGAGCTTTATATTTTCGTCCTGTTTCTGCTGTCATCATAGGGGATCGCGTCTCGGAGCCTTTTAACGTGTGCCGCGGAGTTCGGCAGGGGGATCCGCTCTCGCCTGCTCTCTACGTGCTCGCGTTTGAGCCGCTCCTACAGAGGCTTTCCTCCGACAGCAGAATCTGTAGGTTTCCCCTTCCGCCCGGTTCCCCTCCAGCCGCACTATTTGCCTATGCAGACGACCTGTCCATCGTCGTCCCGGACGAGGCAACTGTTTGCACCGTCTTGGAGGTCGTGGACGGGTACTGCTCGGCGAGTGGTGCAAGGGTTAACAAGTCCAAGAGCGCAGTTATGTATTTGAATTCCGCCCCGAGCAGTCCGCAGCCCGTTCACGGCCTGCCCGTGAAAACACGGCTGCGGATTTTAGGATTCCACTTTGAACCGGATGGCCTGACTCCTGGAAACTGGCAACTGGCTAGGGAAAAGCTGGAAACCAGGATTCAGGAGTTTGGGCCGTTGAAAATTCCATTGACGGCAAGGGTAACGGTGCTTAGATCGTTACTCTTCACCTTCCTCACGTACTGTAGCTTCTGTGATGCCGGTAGCCAGCCGCACCAAGACTAGCTTGGAGCGGTTGCTCTTTCGCTTTTTATGGAGTGGGTCGGCCGTGCATATCTCACGACCGGTGCTCAAGTTGCCCAGGGACAGGGGAGGCCTCGGCATCCCCGACCTGGGTATCATGGCACACGCCCTCCACGTTAGATGGACTCAGGTAGCTCTAGAGTCCGATATGACTCTTACTCGTAGCTTCACGTCGTATTTCCTATCCACCAGGTTGCGGATGTTCTCGCCGAGCGCGTTCTCAAATAGCGTGCCTCGTGCGGGAACACCGTCCCCTTTCTATAGTGAGGCGGCTAATACTTTAGTACAGATTCGAGAGAAAGATTCCGAGGTCGATGTTGTATCCATTAAGTTACAGGACCTGGTAGACATGATAACTCCAGACTTACCAGCCCGCTGCAGAAGTTTCGACCTGTCCCGCCACAATCCGAGCTGGAAGCTGATTACAGCCAGCTTCCTAGACGCCAGCCGTGCAACTTTTATGTACAAGCTGGCGCGAGGGTGCCTGCCTATTCAATACAGGCCCTTCACGGCACGCCCCGCTCGTGGGGTTTGCCCGTTTTGTGGTGCTCGGGAGGACGCGGTCCACATCTTCTCGCAGTGTGCGCTGCCGGCAGCTCTCCATCGAAAAATAGCTAGCTTGTTTAATGTTCCAGGTATTCCATACCAGACAGTCCGTTTCCTCAGTCCATTACCTAGTAGGGCGATTAACCAGTTCGTGCTTCTTCTCGTTGAGTGCTCATACCAAGTTTGGTTGGCACGCTGGGACGCGGTCTTCAACGGTAGGAGGGCGGGGCTTCCCGAAGTGCTTGCAAAAGTACGGAAGGAGCTCTGGTTCCACCTCACCCGCGAGTGGCACGTCCTGGGCGGGAAGAAGTTTCTCGAAACCTGGCATCGCCCGGCAGTTATATTCAAGGAGTCCGGAGGTACGATTACAGTGACTTTTTAAGTTTTAAGTTTATTAATTTAAATTAAATTAATGAAGATGGCTTCATCAAGCGCATCACCCTCACCAAGAGCGACCGAAGACAGAAGACTGGACCAAGACGAACGCCGAGACAGGTATAAACATGGCTTGCTGAAAGGCAGCCCCCGAGTCTGGGACAAGACAGACGCCCCGTGGGCCTTTGGCCACGGGGCGCTACGAGCGGCCACGTCTGTTCTGTGTGCGGCGACTCACCTCGCTGCACTAAACGGTGGCCGCCCCCTTGTCCGGGTAGGACCGTGTTCGCCCTGCAGGCCTGTGGCCACAGGGCGCGCTGTGTGCTACGAACACCGTGTGTCGTGCGCCAGCACAAACCCTTGTCCGGGTAGGACCGTTTGCCCAAAACAAAAAATCCCTCATCCGCCCGCCTCGGGTGGGGGCCTTGCCGGGGTAGACGTAGGATGATGACGGATTGATGAGACTGTGTGCTCTGGGACGAGACACCTCCGGGTGTCGACTCCTCTTTCCATCTGACAACGGCAAGGCGGCAAGGCGAAGGGCAAGAGCAAGACCCGTTCCAGCCGCGCGGGGCTCCAGTTCCCGGTCGGCCGTATCCACCGTCTGCTGCGCAAGGGTAACTACGCCGAGCGCGTCGGAGCCGGCGCTCCCGTGTACCTGGCTGCCGTCCTCGAGTACCTCGCCGCCGAAGTGCTCGAGCTCGCGGGCAACGCCGCCCGTGACAACAAGAAGACGAGGATCATTCCCCGCCACCTGCAGCTCGCCATCCGCAACGACGAGGAGCTGAACAAACTGCTCTCCGGCGTCACCATCGCGCAGGGCGGCGTCCTGCCTAACATCCAGGCTGTGCTTCTCCCCAAGAAGACCGAGAAGAAGGCGTAAGCCGCTTCGCAGTCAGCAGGCCACGCCCGCTCGTCGCACCAACACAACGGTCCTTCTCAGGATCCACACCAAATATGCGATATTAGCGGCAGGATTTGGGTGCGCATCACACTCCGTGCAACCTGTTCCCTCTCCGAGCGATATGTGGGCGCTCCCGTACAAACGAACTCAGTATGTTTATTACGTCGGCGAGCTGTTGTGCCGAGAAGAACGAAAACTCCCCACACTGAAACAATAGCGCGTAGACACTTTGACAGCAGCGTCTGTGTGCTTGGATTTCTCAATTATGATTGATAACCAGATAGTCTCATTCATCCGTCGTTGAATTTCGTTTACCACGTGGGGGTCAAAGGAACGCCGATTAGTGCAGCCTCGAGGGACCACGGCACAGGCAGAAAGGGGAAGGGAAAAGAAAGGACAGGAGAGGGCACAGGTTTGCTTCTCCGACGATGTCAACCCGTCAGTGTAAGGTTGCCTCCCCTCTCGCGCTTCGTGTTTTTTGCCTTCATGTATTCGGTGTGCACAGCCCTCCTCTCGTCCTCGCCGCCCACTGCACAGCGTGACGCTTCTCAGAGCTTGTTTCTCGTGCACGTTGGCTGACGGCTGGGGAAGAAAGCAGTTTGGGAACAAAAGTACAACCGGAAATCCACAAGGCCCATATACAGGTTTTCAAAAATGGTGCCTTTTGCTGGCGTCTGCGTGTCCGAGTTCTTGCAGCGCACACGCTATCAGCCAAATCGCCAGAAGGAACGCCTCCTTCCAACTGTGACGTCACTCGGCGGTGGGCCCTACGGCGGACATATTGGTGTCTGCGCGGAGCCGGGAAGTGCCCCGCGCGTTTGCAGCATGGTCTGCACGAGGTCGCTAGTGGAAGCTCTGGCCACGTGAGCGATTTAGCTACGCTAGCCAAGCGGGTCCGAGCGCATTTGTTTTGCGGCACAAGTATTCGCCGTCACGCTACGACCGGCAGTGGACAAGGGAATCGATGTCACAATTATGCACATCGGCAGACTTCATGTCTGCCGATGTGCATAATTGGTGCGACAAGCAGGGTGCGCACAGGTCCTTGAAATCCTGGAAAACCTTTGGAATCGAAAATTACATTTTGAAGGCCTTGGAGGTCCTGGAATTTTGTTTGAGTCATTGAAAACCCTGCAATTTCGGGGATTTTCAGAGTCTTGGGTATTTTCTACTCGCAATTCACGGCACTGGAACGTGTCTGCGACGAACTTCACTGGATATCGCGTTCCGCGACGCCGCGATCGCAAAGTCAAACACTGTCAAAGCACTTGTGTACTCGATGGATAGTGCGCGCGCCCGCAGCACCATTCTTTTTTTTATCTGGCTTGCTTCGGCTTTGGCTACAGATGCGCACAATGAGGCTACAATGGGCTACAAGATCTTGAGCTCTCCAGAAAAAGAAAGCTTCCCAAATGCGCTTACTGCATAAAATTTACTAGTGTTTGAAAAGTTTTCTGCGGCTTGCTTTTAGTGGTATCCCTCGTAAACCCGCTAAAGTAAAAAAAAAAAGAAAAGGAACTACAGCGCACCTTCACTAGCCCTCAGCATCATCTGCTGGCCACATTGTGCTTGTATACTTTGCCAGTGTCAGTGCTTGCTCCGGTGCCATCAATGGTGTTTGGTTTTCCACTTGCTCGGTTGCGGTGCGCGTTTGTGATGCATGATCGTGCCAAGAAAATGCAAATCAGGACAAAAAGGCGCACTTTATTGTGGGAAGTTGAATGCGTGCAGCTGAAGGGAAAAAACTTGAAGCAGTTGTTGCCGATTTGGTAAGCTTGCTGGTGGCTTTGCTGAGAAGGCAGAAGTGACTGGCGACATCAGACATGTAGTAAAGTTCCAATAGCCTACAAAGTCAAGACCGAAGAACTTGGCAGCATAAAGGTGCAAGAGAAAAAAACTGAAACAGTCTTTAACCTTCAGAACTTCTAGTCACTTTCTCTAGTGAACTGCATAAGTGAAACAGCAATAGCCATTGTTTTGTGCAATAAAATTTACCATGACCTCCAATCGTGTTTAATCTTTGTCAAAGGTCGTTGAAAAGTCCTGAAATTTTTCTCTTGGAAGCCTGTACGAACCTGACAGGGCTTCCGCAACAAGGCTGACAACAAAGCGTTGTATCGATTCCTGTTGAAGGGAGAACAGGAACAGTGTTTATTCCATCAAGAACTGCTTAAAAGGAGAACTACTTGCGTACGCACTTTCCGGATAGGCTCACGGTTTGTGCCATACATTTCGGCGATTTCGCATAATGTCAGACTTGTTGTCTTTCATTTATTTTTCGTGCAAATGGTGGACACCATTGCTGGATTGTTCGGTTCGTAAAGGAGACATTTGAATATGTGAAAAGAATGCTCATACAGCGATAGGTGTCGCAGCAGTCAATTATTTGTGATTAAATGTACAGGCACATTTACAACGAGTAAGCATGTTTTTTTTGTGATCTAAAAAAATATTCGTATAGATCTCCACACGACGAAGGTCGTGGAGCGCTAAATTATTCCATTTTAAAGTGTAGCATCTGACAATCGTCAACTGTCTCCTAGTAGTTATGCCTTGTTCACTGCAAAAATTTTTAGAAAATATCCTTCAAGTGAAAAAAGGAGTAAAAACCTCGTAGGAATAGGACCCTGCGCGTTAGGAAACGTTAAATGTCCCCATAAGTTTAACATACGGACATCTTCCGGTACGATAAGGTAGTCCGTGAGAAAAACCGACACGCATGGCGTAAAATTGGCAAAAATTTAAATCGGCTGTCTCATGTTCAACTTGTGTTACACTGAAGCAAAACTGAATATTGTAGTTTGCTGCGCTGCCATCTGATTCCTCCTGCGTGCATGTCACGGGTCATCATACGCGATGTTCAAAGGCGCCTCCGCGTGCTTTTGGTGCTGACCGGCACGTCTTGTTATCCAGCCAGTCACAGACGGCGTCGTCTAGGGTGTTGGTGCGGCAGGGTCCTTTTGTTGTTCCAAAGAGTGCCACGTGTTCTCGCACTGGCTGACAGAGCGGAAGCACCCTTCCGGGATACAATGAACTTTTCCTGAGTTGTAGTTTTGTGGAAGGAGAGAGAGAGAGAGGGTTACGTTTCTCCCATCCGCTGACAACTCCTACAGGTATCGCGCGTGTTTTGTTTCGGTGACGTCCATCGGTCGGTTTTTTTTAATGCGAAGCATTTCTTAGCGAACTTCGGGCGACTTGAGCCTATCTATCTAATCTAATCTATTTATCTAATCTATCTTATCTATCTATCTAATAATTTTATCTATCTAGCCGCCTACGACCTTGGTGCTCTCACTGGCCGTTTCGTTAATGGGATGAATACGAAAATTGGTGATGCATGGTTTTCTTTCGGTTGCAGAACGCTCTGTCGACGCACGACCTTCCTACCGGTCCGAGTTTCTTTGCCTGTACATTGCGGCTGAGGCGGGCTGAGGCATGATCGAACAGCCCGGCTGCCAAGGTGGTGACCGCGAACACCGCATCAACCCGACCGTCGCTACCCCGCTACGGTCACAAGGAGAGGGCCGGTCGCAACAGTAACGGACGTAACCGCACGAATGCACCATCGCGTCAACCGATGTCATCGCGCGATCACATATGTAAACAACCAAAATGAGGGAGCATCCGAAAACAGAAATAAAGAGATCCGAAGCCACGCTTTATTGAGCAAATGTGTGCATCGTGAATATATCTAATTACATTTTTAGGAACGTTTTCAGTATGCTTAATATTTGCACTTACCTTCGCAAGAGTATCGTTTTTCAAGGAATCGGCATTAGACGACCTACACTTGTTTTTAGCACTTTCAGTAATACTTGGGTCTGGCACATAGCCACAATTGCAAGAGGGCGGCGCCGGGCGGGACCCCCCCCCTCCGCGGCCCAGCTTTGCCTCTAGTCAGTATATTAACTCTATGGCCCGGCGGCTCCACGCAGAGGCCGCAACTGTGAGCTTTCATCCAGCGGCCGTGCCATATTAAACCAGCTCTGATCGTAAAACAGGATAGCTGCTGCCATCTATCGGCACTGATTTCCTCCGCATAGCCTTCGAGATTGACGCGCCTCTGCGCCATTTCGGAGGCAATGTGTTTACATTGTTGCCAGATTAATAGTGGTTACTACCGCCAACGATAGCAGCTACTCGCTAGCTGGCAATGTTGAGCGTTGCGAAATGGCGTCAACCGCGGAGGACCCCCCTCCCATACACGGGCCCTATGGGGTGCTTTGCCTCTAGAGTCCAGTATATTAACTTATGGTCAGTGCAATATCAAAACATTTCTCGGACGCGTATGTTATCCTTAAAGTCCGAGAGAAACACATCTTTACTTACGCTATAAAAAATATCAGGGTAACCACGCTTATAAAATATTTCAATGAGTTTTTTTTTTTTTTTTTGCTCACGTTGAGCGCCCCTAGCAGAGAACGTGCGAAATGTATCCGAAGCTAAAAGAGGATCAGTAGGTGCACCTGCACTATGCGCGCATCTGATGAAACGCGCGGCGGTTGAACTTTTTTTTTTTTTTTGCCATCTGCGGCGATCGGGGGATTTACTTTCTGCCGAGGATTATGAAAGATTTCCTCGACGACATTAGAGAGAGTAAAATATGGAACATTTTAAAAAAGAACGCCGGCGAGTGGGATCGTTAGTCCGGTATCCCATTGGCATGGGCAGATAACTGCTAGAAAACAGGAAAACTGCCGCCTATCGACGCTCGTTCGTTCTCAGCACAGCCTTCGAGATCGGGCACCGGTATACGCCTTTCAAAGGCAATGTGTATGCACATTCTGTTGCCAAATTAATACAGGTTACTATGGCTGTTTGAATACATGGGCAGTACCGCTAGGTTAAATGCCAACTCGAGCGATTTTGCTTGGTCAATGGATTTTTATGAAATTCGCTGGGTACACTACTTGGCAAAATGTATAATTTATGAACGATTTATGGCTCCAAACATGTGCAGATTACGTCAAGCAGCTGCCTCCCAGTATTGGCGACCGTACAGTGGCCTGATATTTACGCTCGGTAGCACGAGGCGCGCATATCTTGAAGGCCATGCCCATTTAAGCTTGATGGCTTTACCGGTAGAGGTAGGGGCGCATGCTTGGCCGTATTGCGTGGAAACTAGATTGACTCACTTGACGTCTTGCGAGGACAGCACTGCTCACCTGATTTTGGTTTCGGTTCTTTGCTTCTGACGAATCGTTTTTCTATTTGCTCAGCATTTTACTATAAGGAAAGTTTTAGGAACATAGAATAGCCAAACTGTCATTTCATTGATATTGTGGAAAACCGCCAGATTTCACCTTTAAAATCACTGATGACAGTTGCAGAAATTGGCATGTGTTCTACCAAATGCCATAATTCTAAGCACGCCCAACCTCCCAAACATATTCACAACTATGACCACTCTCTCAGCAAAAACAAGAAACCAAATCGCCATAATCTATACCTGTCCATGCCCCATTATAAAAACATATAAAATTATGGACCCAATGGAAATTCAATGGCTTACATGTGACTGCCTTGTGCTGTTTGATCAGTGAAAGTGAGCTGAGAGAGGTATAATAGATGTTTCTGAATGAGCAGATTCACCACCCAAGCAAACAAGAAGCATTTATTCCTCATTTATAAGTACACAGGCACTGAGGTAACTGAAATATTTAATGAGAATTTGCAAAGCCAGTGTGAATGCTAATACCAAGATTATAAGATGCCTACACTGATGCAACACTACAGACTGAGCAATCGAAGTTCCCTAAACTTTGGCTTTCCAACTTATTTTATTTTTTATTTATTTAGTGCATACTGCCAAGCACATTAGTGATTATTGTAGGAAGGACATAACGGTAATAAAAAAGGCATACATTGCAATGGTGGTTAGTGACATGTGGGTAAGGTACATCAATAAGGAACGTACAAAATATCTGCAGTTGTTTGCGTATCATGCACGTACTTATCAAGTAGTGATTGAAAGGTCATTATCCGAGTGGGTATTGGCATGGTGTAAGGTAATATGTCCGACTGCCTTTTAGGTAGCAGGCAGAAAGAGTATTTAAAACAATTAGTATAAAAGTGATATTCATTTAGGGTGTATGAATGCTTCAGTGCAGTTATTCTTGTGTCTACAATAGAGATGTATTTAGAACTGTGAACATTTAGCTGTATAATTGATGAAGCAATTTCAAATCGGGCAAGCGTAGCTGCGGTTTTCAATTGTGAGTAATCCTGCTAATTTGATTAAAGCACTTGGAGGGTCTAAGCTACTAAATGAAGTTGAATCTAATTGCTTTCCTTTGCTATTCCCTCTATAATGGTAATATTATTAGTTTATGAAATCAAGCTGGAGTAGCATATTCTAATACTGATCTAATGAGTGTATTATAAGCTAGTAATTTAGTTTCACAGGGGTGCTTGATGAAGGCGTCGCTTAAGAAAGAGCCACTTAAGTGCCATCGAATTAATATTATTGACATGGCAATCCCACCTAAGGTCAGACAATATTGTTAGTCCAAGGTACTTGTGCTGTGAAACCACTGTTACCGGGTAGTTTATGGTACACGGAAAGTCATCTATGTGGTGTTTTCTTGTTATTCGCAAAAGAACATTTTTTTTACATTACTTTAAAGTTCATTTGCCAGTTAGTACGCCATGTGGAAATGTTTTCAGTGCATTGTTTAAAGTGATATAGCCAACTGGAGAAGTAATTTCTTTGGAGAGTACACAGTCATCGGCAAAAAGCGTTATATTGACGGGGATGTCTGTGGGTAAGTCATCAATAAAGATCAGAAAAAGTGCAGGAGCCAAAACGCTACCCTGAGGGACTCCAGAGGTAACATGTGCGAGTTAGAACTCGTGTGGTTAATTTGTACAAATTGCGTTCAGTTCACAAGGTAGTCCTTTATTCATCCACTAACGGGCACCTCACCTAATATGTTCAACTTGCTATGTTCATTGCAATTGTAATGTTTCAATTGCAATGTTCATGATATGCAATGAAAGGCCTTTGAAAAATCAGAAAGATAAGGTCTGTCTGGTTTTGGTGATCAATGCTACTCGAGATGTCGATGTATAAGTTCAAGAAGTGACTGTGGATGATCCCTGTCGGAACCGATGCTGCCTGGCGATAGAATGCTATTTTGCTATGTTTAAGGATGATGTACTCAAGTAGTCGCACGAAGTGCTAGTAAGGGAGATGGGCCTCAAGTCTCCTTCCATGGCCATTGAGAACAGCACTCCGAATTTATCGGGGATAAATTCGTTGGTAGCTATGAATATGAAGAAGTGAAGATAACATAACTGCACCATGATTTTGTCTCAAAATGTGGCCCCCTCAACAGCGTTCCTCAGGGGATGGGGAGACGAGGAGATGAGAGGGTGAGACAAAAAATCGGGCACACAGCAAAATGGACAACGGGAGGGTGCATGGATAATGGGAGTTTCCTCACAAAAATCGAGGAGCATCTTGAGTACTGCTGAAGGGGAAGTTCTCCAACTGACAATGCCCTTCGTCAAGGGATGGTGGCACTTCGCACAACTAGGCCCGCGGAGAAAGGCAGGCTCCATCTGTGGGCCAGTTGCGGCAGTTGAGCCTGCCATCAACGGTGATGCGAAAGAGCATTTTGGTGGTTCAGTGGCATCCATTGGGAAGATGGAGAAGGGCTCTGTCTGCACAGCTGAGACCATACGGTAGGAGTCGAGGGGGGTTCCACAGACAGGTTGCGGGATCAGGGTAGAGTCCACAGACGTGGTTGGCGACTGTGTGGTGCACAGCATTTGGTCTACACAAATATATATACATATATTGATAGCATCTGAGGACGTCTGGAAGCGTTACCGTGAACACTCACATGTGTAGAACGGAAATCAAAAAAGCAAAAGACAAATTTTATAACCATATCTCAAACATGTTAAGAAGCAATAGTAAAAAAAAATTTTAGAAAGTTGCGAGTCCAAGTTACGACTCCTAGGCCCTAATATCAATAACTCCTCTCCACGCCAGACGCCGCAACAGAATTCGGTAATTTCTTTAGCTCTGTGTTTACGGATGAATGTCCAATGGCACCTAACCTACCTGCTATCTTCAACTTCCCACATGCAAGATATCTTATCACTCCGCGAGGCATCGCGGCATCCACTGTTCGCCTTTCTGGAAATTCCACACCAGGTCCTGACGAGATGTGCCCGAAGATGCTCAAGATAGTAAAGCTAGAATTATGTCCTATGTTAAGTGCTGTTTTCCAACAGTCCCTTGACACAGGCTATGTACCCGACGATTCGAAGCTAGCCCGCGTAATACCTATATTTGAATCCGGAGACCGCTTTAGCGCTACGAACTACAGGCGAATCTCTCCAACTATAGTATCGGCAGCGAACTGCTTAAGCAGATTATTTCGTCGGCAGTCATGAATTACTTAGCGGGAAAACAACTTTTTTCGCCAAGCAACATGGCTTCCTGCGCGGTCGATCTTGCGAGACACAATTATTTGAGTTAACTAGTGACATTCATATTGCTTTGCATGATAAATACCAGATCGATGCCGTTTTTATAGATTTTAAAAAAGCGTTCGATAAAGTCCCTCACGCCAGACTAATGAAAAAGCTTGGCAGCCTTAGCATGAAGGGTAAGTGTGGACATACTTACCCTTCCTGTCCACACTTACCCTTCCGAAATTTTCAGCGCTCTCTTCCCAAGTATGACCTACCAACTAGCCCAACACTTCACTGTACTGAAACAAACATTCCCCTTTAGGGCACGTGAAATCGGGAGTGCCTCAGGGATCTGTGCTGCGACCAATTCTATTCCTAATTTACATTAATGATATAGCTAATTCTATGACTTCCACGGTAAGGTTATTCAGGGACGACTGCGTGATATATAGAAAGGTGACTAACAGTGAAGATGTTAATTTGCAGGATGATCTTAATATATTAAGTAAATGGTGCCAGGACTGGCAGATGGAAGTCAACATGAGCAAAATAAAGGTTGTTTCGTAGGACAGACTGCTGGGCTAGTTGGTTATGCATCACGAAATAGAGACACAAAGAAACCTGTCTGTTTCGTTTCTTCTTGTCCCTGTGTATTTCACGCTAAGTTGAACTTTTCGTGAAAGGTCGTTTCATTTACTACAAAACAAACCCCAATAAGTAATCGCTACACACTGCATGAGAAACAAGTTGAAAATGTATGCAATTTTATGTATTTGGGAGTTCACTTAACGATAGACTTATCATGGAACTTACTCATTGACACTGTCACTAGCAACGCTTGTAAGACACTCGGATTGATCAGACGTAACTTACATTTCGCCAATTCTGATACTAACGTTTAGCTTACAATACACTAGTCTGCTCTAAACTTGTATGCTTCCCAAATATGGAACCCTCACCAGGCTTACCTCATAAATAAAATAGTCCTTCAAAACAAAGGTGCCCATTTCATAGCAGATTCCCTTGCACTTGCATAAGTGAAATTAAAATGTCTCTAAAGTTGCAGTCTCTGCAGTCGCACAGACTGTTCTCCCTTCTGTCTCTTTCACAATCTTTCACCATAACGATGCGCAACTGTCTGCACTTATTAAACCTGCTCATCCAATATTCGCCTGTCTGGACCACAAATTCAAATTAGAACCTCTATTTGCCCGAACAAACCTGTTTTTAAATTCACCATTACTTGTTGCTGTTAAGCATTGGCATCAACTTCCTGATGATGTTGTCTATAAAAAAACCACGAAGAATTCACTCACAAATTAAAGCTTCATCTTGGTGTTTGAATGACTAGGATCACCGACTCGGATGTACATGTGCTTATAGTGATTTATCTAGCTTGCTGTATAACTCGTTCCCTTGACTACTGTTTAGAAGAGAAATGTTCAGCCTCGTTTGTTCTTGCGTTATGCCTTCCTTTTTAGTGTAGTTTTGTCTTTATAATTACTTTTCTGCTCTATTTATACGTTACTTTCTTTTTCCAAACCTTTTATTACTTGACTGTTAGTGTTGGTTTTATGTATGTATGCTACTACCCCCCCCCCCCTATCTAGAAGAGAAGCTCAGGGGAAGGTGGATGCTTGATCAATGAACAAATCGCGAAATACAGATTAAACAGGGAATGTCGCAGGAGCCAACGGTTTCGACAGCGGACTTGTCTTCGTCAGGGCGGCAACTGCCTTCTCCAGCGTTCGTTTATGTATTCCTTCGCACTCTCCCCCCCATCCTCAGAAAGAGAGAGGATGGGGGGGGAGAGTTCTTCGTTATGTTCACATGGCGAACAATAACAAAGAAAAGGGTGGTGGGTGGGTGACAGGTGTTAGGATGACTAATATAAATCGCAAGAGGCAAACCTTCCAAAGAATCCGCTCCTTGTACATATCTTGCAAGTGCATTGTGTGCGCAGCGCTAGAAAGCAGGATGAAAAAAGGAACGCACGCTCGGAACAGAAGTTGCTCCTATGGCATGTGCCCCCATCTCCACCACACACCACCTCCGCCGCACCAACAGTACATTTCACTGAAAGCTTGTGGCTAAAACTATAACTACACTGTTTAATGCCGTTCTTCTCGTCCAACTGGATGGGGGCTCCGTACCTGAAAGTAGACATACTGGGAGAAATACTGTTAGCTTGTACTGTTAGCTGTACCACAGAATGGAAATACCTTAACCTTTTGTCGTCTTTGTTAACCCCCCACCGTATCTAATGGACTCAAGGGTTCCCTTTGAAAGGTTTATGCCTGTATGCTGGAGAGTACTGAACCTGTATATGAGATACGATTCCCTGTATTTTCTGTCCTTCGGCGAGCAGAAGTTTCCCTGAAGTATGTAGTTTCAGTTCGTCGAAATTATGACCTGTAATATTACAATGCTGCGCCACTGCCTTCGGCAGGTTATTCGCGGTGTCTACTACCCCCCCTATGTAATGCCCTCGGGGTTTTAGGGTACATGAATAAATTATATAATATAGTGAGGGAGTGCTACCCAAAGCGAGCTCACCAGCAAACTTTGCACGGCACCCACTGAAACAGCAGATCTTTAATTGCCGAGAATTTCTGGGGAGGTGCTTGGCAATGAGCGCCCCTCGGTCTTCTTTGCCAAGAGAGTTGCACTTGTGCAAACACATTTGGGCGCATCGAGTGGATGAAGTTGGGACAAATTCTATCACATAACACAATTTCCTGCATCCGACCGAGTAGGGTAGCTTGTTGGGCATGTTGGTCATGGTGTAAAAAATTCCAGCTGAAAACGACGCAAGCACAAAGAAGTTACGAGCCAGGGAACGCGGGTCATGCGCTGACGGCCGATTGCCGTCTCTTGTAGGGTTAACTCGGTGAGCGTGCCGCGAATACTTTAAATGGTCGAAAACGATGGTAATTCCACATTGATGGTAATTCTGCAGATGCCACGTTGATGGTTCCACGTGATGGTAATTCTGCAGATGCCTATGCTGAAAAGCGGAAGCAGGCAATGATTTGACACACATTGTCAAGTCAAATAGCCTGAGAAAGGACTGCAAAGGAAAAGACGGCCGAGTACACTCAGTCAAGCTCGAAATTCAGAAGCTACTGGAGCGCCCCTAAAGTGGGTGGCTCTTAAGAGCTAATCCCGTGTGCTTTGTGAACTAGAAGCAATTTTGGACGATAGAACTGTTTTCTATTCTGTGTGATAAGAACAAATTTGTGTTATACTTGGTAAACTATTTTTGTGTACAATGCAAGCAAGTTTGCATTGTAATAATTTATTTGGGCAGTAAATGTGCGGGACCTTTCATGAGTATTACTTGATACTTCAACATGAAATAAAAAAATATTAACCTTTAGAAAAGGGCCTTGAAAATCCTCCAATAGGGCCTTGAAAGTCCTTGAAGACCCTTGGAATTTTTTCCTTCAACACCTGTAGAAATTCAGTTTTCCTGCTCCGAGCTGCTCCAAAAACATGAAAATTGGCAAAAATTCCTCCAAACAGCTCCAAAACAGCCTGGAAAGCAATTATTTTGGCGCTCACGTCAGTTTCATTGGGGACAAAAACATGGAGTCACTCAACGTGCGTCACATGATGGAATCTTTGGTGTCCGAAATTCGTTGCAGATGCTTTAAAAATGAAAACATGTGGAACCAAGACACGTGGGATGCCGTTATCTACATCGAATTGGAGTATCTTCCACGATTAGTTGCCAAGACAGTATTGCATAATGAAGTGCTACAAAAGAGGGCAGTGCGCTGGTGAAAAGCTGAACTTCTTCGTAATGGTGTGAAGCAGGAAATCACGAGAAAATCCAAAGTCACCAGACTCTCCTGATGAAGAGAGACATTAATTACCCTACAAGAAGTGCTAGGGATCCTTTAGAAGCTAAATAAGAAAGTACAAAATGTCTGAGCAGTAATTGGTGAAATCATGTCAGTGGTCTTAAGGAGTCGTGACATGATTTTGCGGCGGTGCAAAATATAATTTTTCGTTTATAGTCATGTATGGTTAACGCCCTCCGCAAGCGGATGGCAGGAAACACGTACACAATATTTCAGTTGGTTTTAAAGTTTTCGTCGCTCAGCACTGCAAGCCAGCCCCAGCGCAATGGATTGGGGGGTTTAACGTCCCAAAACCAGCTTCTGATTATGAGAGACGCCGTAGTGGAGGGCTCCGGAATTTCGACCACCTGGGTTCTTTAACGTGCATGACATCGCACAGCACACGGGCCTCAACATTTCGCCTCCATCGAAATGCAGCCGCCGCGGCCGGGATTCGATCCCGCGACCTTCGGATCAGCAGCCGAGTGCCATAACCACTAGACCACCGTGGCGGCCCAGCGCAATGGACACTGCGATGACGTATGAGCACAGTCTCTCAAAAATCGCTGAATCACTGTCGGAGTCGTTGGACGACCGCGAAATTGTCGTTGTTTGCGTGCCCCACGTGTAACTAACCACAGACGACAGAGTTGCAGTGACACTATCGCGAATTGCTGTCCCTACGTGAATTAGACGTACGTCCGACTCTGTCGACACGTCGCTAGGAAACCGCCCCCTCGAAATCGAAACTGAAAGTGGGCTTTTAGGGAGCCGTATTAAAAATATATTCATTGTGTTGCGAGGCACCAGGTACTCTTTTTGGGGTTCTCCACGACAGTGCTTTCACTTACAGCAACGATACGAGAATGTCAAAAATTCGTGTCAGTACTCCTTTAACTGAAAGACTGTTGTTTGTCGACAATTTTGGTGAAATGAGAACTTTAAAATTCGGAGAAGTGTACTGGCCCCTGGTTGAGAAAAGATACTTGACAGCCTGGGCTGCTCCAAATCAAGGCTCTTCTTGCTCCAAAATGAACAGTTTGCTGCTGGAAAAAACTGCTTCCAAATCTGTTCCTGCCGTCTTACCCCCGCTATTCATTTTTAGTCCAATTTTAATACTTTCCCTGTTTAGGTCATCAATCAAGTTTTGTAGTTCGCCTCCATCATTGCTAAAGAGCACAATGTCGTCTGCAAATCATAAATTGCTTAGATACTCTGTCTATTCGAACTCCCTTTTCTTCCCAGTCTAGACGTTTAAAGGACTTCCTCTAAACATGTTTAAAATAATCTGGAAGATTGTATTTCCTTGTCTGACACCTCTCCTGATCGGTATTTCTCTGCTTCTCTCATGTAGGAGTAGTGTGGCTGTGCAATCTTTGTATATGTTGTTTATGGTTTTCACTTATACGCCAGGTACCCCTTGTCGACCTATAGCTTCTAGAACTGCTTCCATTTCTATGGAGTCAAATGCTTTCTCGTGGTCAATAAACACCATGTAAAGAGGTTTGTTATATTCGGCGTACTTCTCAATTAATACGTTGATAGCCTGGCTGTGGTCCGTTGTTCAGTAACCTTTCCTAAAACCAGCCTGTTCTCTTGGTTGGTTAGTCAAGTATTTCTATTATCCTAGCAGAAATTACTTTTGTAAATAGCTTGTATATTACTTACTCTTTCATGTAACCTTTCTCGTGGATTAGGATTATATAATTTTTCCATCTCTCCCGCTATCACGTGTCTTGAATTACACCTGGTTGTTCCCCCATTATAAAGTCAATTTCATTCTTTGTTTCCCCGTTAGGACTTTTCCAGGTCCACTTTCTATTCTTTTGTTTCCTAAAAAAATGTATTCATTATTCAGAGTCTATTTCTTTCGGCAAATTGAACTACCATTCCTCGGGGTTATTTCTACGGCCACCACCGTAGTTGCCAAGCCAATCACCTGTTCACTTTGTTTTGTTCCTACTTTCGCGTTGAAATCCCCCACGATTGTTCGATATCCTCGTAGAACTGTTCTACTTGTTCGTCGTCTTAGCTCATTGTTGGCGCATATCCCTGGATTATCTTAAGTCTATACTGCTTATTTAATTTTATTACGACACATGCTACTATTTCGTTAATGCTGTAGAATTTGTCTATGTTACCCGCTGTATCTTTGTGAGTTACAAACCCAATGCCGTATTCTCTTTTCGGGCAACCCTCTATAGCAGAGGACATGTCCATTGTTTAAGACTATGTAAGCTTCACCTGCTCTCCTAACTTCGCTAAGGCCAATGACGTCCCAACTAACTCCTTCTAGTTCCTCGAGTAGTTCCGCTAATCTAGCTTCGCTGGAGAGGGATCTTGCATTGAACGTTCGAATGTTTAGTTTCCAGTGGCGGCCTGTCCGGTCCAGTGATTATTGCGGCCCTCTGCTGCTTCACAGAGCTGACCGCCGCCATGGACAGATGTTTTGCAGCTGCTGGACACTGAGGGCTAGGGTTTAATTGTAGACATCGTGTGGGGGGTGGTGGCCAAGTCCTTCACCAGGGACGCCAATTCCTGTTCTGGTGTAGGAGTGAGTCATAAACCGCGGTTGAATGACTCAAAGCCTTTCAGGTGTCCAACCATCGCGGG
>CM023487.1:86832404-86935037 GCA_013339685.2 Hyalomma asiaticum | reverse complement strand
CGGCAATGGACGTCGTCTACGCCCTCAAGCGCCAGGGCCGCACCCTGTACGGATTCGGAGGTTAAGCCAGCAGCAGCGCCGTCGTCGTCTGCGAGCAGGCTCCTGCACGCAAGAAACCCAACAGCCCTCTTCAGGGCTACCAACTTGATGCTTTGGCCGTGAATCGCTGCACTTGCGATACCCACCTCCGTACTCCCTCTCTATCCATTACGTTTGTTCTCGTGCCAGCAGCCAACATCGGTCAGGTGAGCGAGCGCCAGTCGTCGCGTGCATTCGCTGTTGATTCCTTTTGCCTGGCCACGCATGACGACGCTGGTCGCTCGCTCTGCCTTCGTGCGTGCAACGCTGACAGGTGTCCTTTTTTTTTTTTTTTTTTGATGAGCTCAACTTGTTCGCACTTTGCTGCACGCGAAAGCAATATGGCCAATCGCACAGAGGTCTGCGCTCATAATGCCATCTGCGAGTGGCCAGAGCTAGCAGCTCAAACACATATACTGCGCCGCCTTCGCGTTTCCCAACCTCTGCTTTTACCCAATCACGCCGGGAAACAACACAACAGCGCAGCGGGCCGTTTCAGTTCATTTTGCGAGACGCTAGTATGCTTAGGCAGAACGAAATCGCTTGCAGGTGTTTGAAAATGTACATTTATAGAGGCCGTGACGAATGGCTGGTGTGGGTTGTTAGTGAATCTAGAAAAATTGGTGAATTAAGATGGTGCACGCGGTGTAATTGGGATTAAGTATGCAGACGGGGTGGTGTGCGGAATTGCTGTAGTGAAGAGGACGCTATGGAACGTTTTCGTTGTTTAGGCGTGCTCGAGGGGGGGGGGGGGGGGTGACTTTTTTGTTGAAAAGGAAGAGAACAGTGCGCCCCGTAACTGTCTCACGCGGAGGAGGACACCTCAATAGTAGTGCACGGGGGAAGGGAGAAGGGAGTAAAACATGTAGTGGAGTGATAGTAAGGAAGGTGGTATTGATTTGAAAAAAAAAAATTATATGTATATGTACATATATATATATATATGTACAGATACAGACATATATTATAAAAATAATAATAGATAAAGAAATAGTATTAAATAATTAAAGAAAAATGAGGGAAAAATTTAGATTAATAAAATAAATTGTGGGGGTTTCCGCAATGTGTTGTAGTCGGATGTGTGCAGTGTCGGTGAATGTAGGGATGGTACACTGATGTTGGCCTTCGAGCTTGCGTAGATCACCTTTTTTTTTGTCTATAGTCGTGAAATGTGGGTTTTTGCGTGATGTTTTGGTGTTGACGTGTGGGTTTGAATTGGAGTGCGGCGTGCTTGGGGAAGGAATTTTTGATTTAACGGTGCAAGTGCGAGTGTAGGACTTAGATAAGGGCAGTTTGGAAGGTTTTTATGCAGTGCAGGAAAGTTTAGGCGTGTAAAATGTCGCGGTGGAGGATTGCGGTCGCCTGAAGGTACATCCACAAACAATAGTGTACGTCGAGTCTATAATAGCAGACCGTGGTTAGATGATTTCTCGAAGAGTCTGGCATTACCACGGATAGGTCATGCATTAATGCGGGGCCAATAGTTAATGCATAAAGGACTTTAACCGTCTGCATGTGTCACAGCTTGGTGTGGCTAAGGGGAGAGTGGATGAGTAGCAGCGTAGGAATGGTCCAGGTATGTGTAGGCAAATTTGTTTAAGAGGGGTTTTACAATTAGTGTTACCACAGCGCGGGTGTATGGTTAGGGAGGGATTGGTTAGGTGGGAAACTTTTCGCTGCTGGTGCACACGTGGTACATGAATGTTGAAATGTGCAATTAGCGTTTCATTTTGCAATTGTGTGGTGTTTACGCCACGAACTTGTGCCCGTTTTGTAGCAATTGGACGGCGTGTTCGCGTATGTGGGGCAGCGATTATTTTTCTTGAAATGTCAGCATGTGGGCAGTTTAATGCTCTATAATGTGCTTTCCCGTGGGCACATGTGCCGATAGAGGGCAGAATTCAAATGATGGAGAGAAGGATGAGGAAGCGTACGGAGTCACGCGCGAGAGAGCGCAACGTTGTCTCCCTCTCCACTTTGCTCTCTCGCTTCCGCGGTGGCGCTCATCAGTAGGGCTCAGTGTGGACTTGATCGCGGACGCGGATGGGTGTGACGGGTGGTACGTGGCTTGCTCGTGACGTTCTAATGAGCCGATGTTGGATTATCCCGTGTGTGGCGCAGACATCGCGGAGGCATATGGATGATGAGGTAATACCGCAAGGTGCTTTTATTACTGAAATGTTGCGTGACGGATTGTTAAGGTTATAAAGTGCTTACCTAAGTTTCACGGTTTTGTTAAATGCTTGCTAGAGCTTCATTACTGTGGTGGCCTGAAATTAATGCTGATGTGTGTTTAGCCTTCTTGATTTCGTATTTTTCGACTAATAATTCGCGGAGGCTCTGCAAGATGGGGTGCCGTTGGTCAGTTTAGTTGGAAGGGCGTGCATGAGGGTAATATGTAAGTGTCGCGGGAAAAAAAAAAAAAAAATAAGAGGAGCAGTAGGGACGGAGAGAAGCACTAATGCGCCAGTTCAGAGTGATGGGGTGATCAGTCCACTGCTTGTGCGAAATGTTTCATGGAGGCAACAAGGAGCGTTAGATGTGCTTAATGCACGTCTAACACTGGCTGTTAGTACTGCGGTTACTTTAAGGAGGGATATATGCTGTGGGAACACGACGTGTGCGTTTGGTGATTTTTAGTTAATGTGGGTTGGTGTTTCCTAGGGATATGAAGTCAGTGTAATGTAGTAGATAGTGATATGTGGGAAAGTGCGCGAGAATAATTTGTGAAGGGCATTGTGTTAGACATAACGCCGTATCCTAAGGAGGCATACGTACGAGCGTTGCGGAGACCTGAACGCCTGGAGGAGGGCATGTTAAGTGAGCGGAGCACAACGCAGTGGTAAAGCCGCTCTGTAGTGGTACAAATTGTCGAGCTGTGTTAATTTTATCTATGCATGTATGAATGCGCGGCGTGGTTAGTAGAAAGGTTCTGTAAAAGCGGCTCGTGTCAAAGAACTGGTGTACTGTGGAACTTTGGGGAGATGAGACGTGGCCAGAAAAGGGCATCGCGCCAGTGGACGACTTGAGAAGCTACAATAGTCTTGTGTTCTTTAAGTTGCAGTGGTACCGGCTGCTCGATCGAGTGTGAATCCACGGAGTAGGGTACGCAAAGAAAGACGAGTGCAGCTTTATGATTCGAGACGTATTGGTGTTCACGCGAATGCTGGTTGGGAGAGATGTAAAAGTGCCAGTGGCTAAGATACGTTACGCTGCTCCCCGATGTTTGTGTATACTGGTGCGGTGAGTGCAATGTGAGCCATTGTGCTGTGTCTGGACGGTAAATGCTGCCAGTGGACTGCTCCCCTCAGCTGAAATCAGTATAGATGTGGCAGACAGGAGAGGTGCTGGGTGTATGGGGTCAGCTGGAAGAGAGGCCATTGTTCTGTGTTAACATGTGCACAGGTTCTGTGCCTTGCCCGGGCAATCACTGCATTGGCTGCAGTGTTCACTGAGAAGTATAATAGTGTAACGTAATATTACATACAAAAGGACAGGCGACGTGAGAATAAAAGGGAACGTGAGCAATACTTATTCACATAGACAATAGTTGTATGAGCGGGGAAGGAGAGAGAGAGAGAGAGGAAAAGTTATTTCCGCAAGGTAAGTTCGCAGCCGAAGGAGGAATATTGATAGGACTTGCAAGGGTAGAGCAAAAGATGTTATGTTGTAGGTGTTTGTCATGGTGTGTAAACATAGTGTTGGGAATGTGCTTTAATTGGCCAGTGACTTGGATGTGGTGGGTGTGCTGCCATCTTTGCTGTTATCTTCAATCAATGTACGTGGTGCCATCACATATGGTTAAACGGTACTAAAGTATGTAGTGGTCGGTAATTGCAACAAGACAACAGCATTGTATTGGTGCAGAAGTGTGCAGGCGTTGCACATGAGTCACTTTATATGAGGTGTGCATGGCTGATTGCTGTAGAAATTGGAACGTGATAGAAAACGCGAGTGTGCTGCTGTGTGTTTGCTGCGTAATGTTGCGTTATTTAGTAAAAAAGGCATAAGGAATGAAGATTGAGTTATGCAGTGCTGGATGTACGATGGACAGATTGATATGTATTACTACGTCATGGTAGGTAGTGCTGTAATTCTTGTGCCGCCCGTATCCAATGCCACGGCCGGTCTGGACGCGCCGGCCGTGCCAATGCATGCATGAGCTGCAGGAGTCTGTGGGCATTCGCACAAATGAGTGGGTAGTTCTGTGGTGATGGTGCTGACTTTGAGATGCAATGACACGACAGATGGTTACTTGCCTGCGGACATTGCCGAGTGAATGTAAGAGATGGGTACGTGTGTCGTGAATTTGGGGGCCGGATACAATATTACTATATCAGTCTATCTTTTGGAGTGTTTGTAACTGCCCAGGTTACAGGCATGATTATGCGTTTTTAGTCTTTGTTTAAAGTAAGTGATTCAAGGCACCATTATGGTGCAGTAGAAGTTTTGTGTGTGTGCTCTGTGGTGCTATTCACGTTAAAACTCTTAGTGCTGTGTATGTGCAAGAACACTTCTGGCCTAATAGGCGTAGTGCGAACAGATAACTAGACATGTGGCTGTGTGTTGCCCCTTATCCTCCTCCTCGGCACCTCTTCGACCGGTTGGTCGTCCTGTGTCTGGCTGGTAATGCTGATTCTGGTGGTTCGGTTAGGAGAGGCGCTAATGGACCTTTCCTGAAAGTCCTGTGAGCTACCGCGCGTTAGGGCTGCGCATCACGGGAAAAAAGAGCCCATATGCTTACAGCGCGCTCAGTGAACATACAGAAGAGGGACACACAGAGCGCCCTCTGTTCTGTATCTTGATTTAGCGTCCACTAAGCATATGCACTATTATGGATCCAACTAGCAGAAGTAGTTTTGTTAAGAAAAAAGAGCGCCGAGCTCCGTTGTCGGCTCTGGGCGCGCTCGTAGTAGAGCATCTGCAGGCTTGTTGGAGCAGACGAGAATCGTCGATTCACGTGCGCCATTTGGAATGTACCACGCGGTTTTCATTCGTTCTTGGATTGTGCGGTTTGTATGCAGTAAACGTGAAGTATGAGAACGTCCTCAGCAGTATGTGATTGAAGACGCGTTGCCGTTCGCCGTTATTCGGCGTCTAGGGAGAACCCCCACCTGTATGAATTGAGGAAGCGCGCGTATTAGCAACGTTCATTCGTCGAACACCTGATTAGGAAATGTACGTAACCAGTCGGTGTAACCTTTGCGGCTGTTTTGGTTGAAGTGGGCCCCGGATGTGTCACGTGCAACTGAGTGTGGACGCGAAAACTACCCTTGTTCTTGTCGGTTTAAGCGCTAGAGCGGTGTGATTTTCCGTGCAATGCGACGTCAGCTACCGTGCGCTCAGGCGTCCGAAATATGCCGGTTGCACACATGGAGCAGCGAGCGGTCTGCACCTATAGGCAACGGCCACATCGAGCGCGTCTGTTACGCGCTCGTAAGACATTGTGTCTCCTACTTTTTCTGTAACAGCACTGAATAACATCGTCCATAAAATAGTGCACGCGGTTCCTGTACAGCAGCCGGATACGAGTGAGTGTACGACGGCGCAACAGTGCAGTACAAATAATTGCCCCTCTGCGAATGCTTGATACTTTTTTTTTCTTAAATTTTTTTTTTTTGGAAATTACTATGGCGCCTTATGCGGGCTTACCAGGTGTCGCAGTGTTTGGGGGGGGGGGGGGTGTGTGTAAACATAGAAAAAATGTGTAAATGGGGGGGGGGGGGGGGGCAAAAAAAGATGTAATAAAAATTGTACCGCAAAAAAACTACACAAAAAAGTGGGGGCAACGACGACATCAAACATACGCAGGATAAAAAAAAAAAAAGAGACAAAGAAAGGGAGGGAGGGGTTGCGCATTGTGAAGAAAGCAGGAATGAATGAATGAATGAATGAAGGAAAGACTTCACTTCTATTTTTGGACTTCCCTCGCCTGGACTAGAGGCTTCTTGAGCCCTAGTGCTACGCTGCCAGCGCAGCTGTCTATGCTAGGGCGAGGTGGGGCGAGGACCACCAAGCCCTGCGAACGCTGACGTGGCCGTCCGCAACTACACCCACAGCCACCCAAATGGGCAGCATGTGCGTGAGGGAATGTCCCCACAAGTTGCAGCACCGAACTCCTACGGAGCACGCGCTCACAACACAACCCACAGCTACCCGTCCAAGGCGGCTGTGCGTGGGGTTAGAACGTGTAAGGAATGTCCCCACAAGTTGCAGCACCGAACTCCAAAGGAGCACGCGCACACAACACAACCCACAGCTACCCGTCGAAGGGCGGCCGTGCGTGGGGTTAGAACATGTACAATACCCCGTAAGAAGGTTCGCAAGCTTACTTAGATAAGTTTGTCCTAAAGGAGTGTGCAAGAAAATTCTCAAAATTCTACCAAATTTTCTTGTAAATATAAAAGAACTTACGAAGAGTCTAAACAGCTTCGGCAGTTGCATAAAAGTCTGCAAAAAGTTGTTTATTTACAACAGCACTACATGCGCGTACATTTTGTAAAAAAATTTTTATTCTATCTGAAATTGACATTGACGGTTACACTATACACAGGGTATACACAGCGTATGCTTGGTTGAATTGAGGTGGTTGCCACCGCCACCTGTTGCGTAGACCTCAAACTATATATCTTGTGGCGTTTACACGCCTGCGCTGTGGCAAAAAGAATTAGGACATTAATAATTCGGGATATGCAGCGTTTCTGCATAATAGGCACTACTCTCACGTCAAACGTCCGAGTAGGAGAATATGAAGCTGTGGAGGTAGACCTGTGTAACTTCGCCAGATGGCAGCACCGTCACACAGTTCAGACCACGAGGACAGACGAGGAAGCTTCAGACATAGCATATGTATTTTTATGGATGCGCGCACCGCCTATGTTTCGAGTAGTTCGAAGTTCTTGTTGCTGGAACGATGTATGGCGGGCCACGGCTGAGGCGTTGATGGGGGGGAGTGCACTTTCTCGCGCGCTGGAAAAGCTCCTTCTTCGGACATAGGTGCTTGGCGCAGCAGGCCGTCGGAGGTTCGTGCCACAGATTGTTCGACCATGTTGCGGGACCAACACCTCTTTGACAAGTGACAGGTAGGCGTTTGTGGTGAAAGCGCTAGGTGTTGCTTGTGATGTGTGCAGCTACGTATCGCAAACCTTGCTTACGGTCATCGTTGAACCATACCATCTCGGCAGAGTGTCATCTTAGGCTGGCCTCGTGACTCATTGACTTCGGATCAGCAGCAGAGTGCCATAACCACTAGAGCACGGTGGCGGAGCTGGCCTCGTGACTGGCCTTTGCTTAGTACAATGTCCAATACTCTGATGCCATTTGCGTGCATGCCGTTCACGTGGTCTACAAGAGGAAATAGTACGCGCTGGGTGATCTTCGATACGCTTCCTTGCAGCAAACAGACACGTAGTGCACAGTTAGCTTACAAGTCTATTGACTTCGATGTGCACAGATTAAAGACTCATACGAAGTTAGGCCGCCTATGTTGAATAGCAGCCGTCTTAGTTTTTGTAATACGCAGTGCCTAGAGTTACGTCTAGCCACCGCTCGAGTTAGGTCGACAGAGTGCGATGCAAACGTCACGGGGCCATTAAAACTGCGATAATGTTTTGCAATGTTCAGCGGAGCCATTCTTTTCTTCCCCGAAACTGGGGTCTGGTCGCCAAGCAGTTTAACGCGTTGCGATTGGTTTCGGATGACCCTGGTTAGAATCTTTCGGATGACCCTGGTTGGAATCGCGGCTATCGAGCATTCTTTTTCGGAGTTAGCACTAGCACACTGCTGATCCGAAGGAGCCGTTATGTGCTATTACGTGCCGTTATGTGCGCCGGAGCAAGCGATATGCCGCATTATGACTAACATGCCCCCAGTTACAGTTGCAGCAAAAATCCGACTGGAGTTTGTGTCAGTGCCCTTTAGGATGCTAGAACAGTGAAGGAGACTAGCTGTGAAAAAGAACATAAAAACTAGCAGGATCACTGTTTTACACGTGCATCTCCCCTCTCCATCATGCCAACTTGCTTTGTTAAACAAGCAATTCGTGACCCTACGTACAGTATACACAAATTGTTCAACACTGCACCCACAGAGAATCATCAGTGTGTGCAGTCTGAGCAGTGTCACCAATGCCAGGAGAGGATGCTGAAGATCTTGGTTGTCTCCCCTTCTGCAGTGGGTCACCAGGCTTCAGTAATTAATACAGTGACCACAAACACACAAAAAGATATAGAAAGTGGGAAAAATAAAAGGTTCAAAGGAACGCCAAAAGACATGCATAGTCACAGTCTGTCACGTTTGCTGTGGGCACAACTAACTTGGGCAGCGCTCCACTATGCATCCACACGTTGAGGTGCCTCTTGGTAATCTCCACTGCCTGACACACATTTCCCCCCTCTTCTGGCCAAACACCAAGCACACTAGGCAGCGCTGTTGTACAGGCTGGTGGGAGAACATGGCCACACTACAGAGTTATGTGACTTAATGTCTCATCTGCAGTTCTACAGAGGGCACATGTTACCACGATTCGCTCTGTAAAACGGGCCCCCCCCCAGAGGTGTGTCTGCAGCACATCATCTCTCACCTCTGCTGTGCGGATTTCCAGTTCCTCACTGTAGCATATAGTGAGGGAGAGTTGTTTTTGAGTACCTCTCATGTGTGTGTTTCATTGTCCCACAGTCTTTTCCACACTCCCTCCACCAGTATGGACGTTTGTGCCTCTCCTGCTTTGCCCAGGCACACCGGCAGTAGCAAGAAATACCAGCACAGTGCTACAGTTCATTTCGTGCATCTAGTAGATCTATTTGCAAAGATGGTCTGGCTGAGCATCCTGTGTGCAATTTTCTGCTCGGGGAGTAGTTGGTTCTCGTACGCTATCTTGGTGGCCTCCTCTCTTTGTGAAAGAGGGCCACCCCATCCCCCTTTGGACTGCTACAGCCAATGTCTATGTGCACACGTGTGGCCAGACTGCCTATGTCCCTCTGGCACCTCACGAAAAAAAAATACCCATATTCCCAATGAAAGGCAGACTACGGCATTCACCTAGGTGATGCCCACCACCTTCACCATCTTCCATAGTGCGCTTGAGCAAAGTAGCCCCTTGTAGCTGACCGCTGTCACGCTCGAATATTTCTCATACGTCGAGAGGTAGTCTGTGCCTGTTGTCAGCCAAACTCCCAGTTGTTTCGTCAAGGCACTCGGGGATTTCACTGCCCTGTAATATCCACGTATCCCTTATGTCAGATGCCCCCTACACTATCACACTTCGTTAAGCTCAACTGAGCCAAAGTCGTCCCATCTCCTTTCCACATATGTCCAACAGTTCCTGGGTTTCCTCTGTAGAACCGGCAAGCACTGCAAAGTCTGCATAGATGGGCGTTGGGATATGGGTCACCACCGGCTGGCCATCCTTATTATATGTCAGGGTGTATCCAGAGCCAGAGTACTCCAAGTGCTGCAGCACGCCAGCCACATATGCCATAAATAGTAGCAGTGACAGGGAGCCTTCTGGGCATGGCCACCTGCTTCGTCCTCAAAACCTCCCATGCTGCCACTGCCTCAGCACCGCTGTAGATGGCCTGCATAAGCTTGAGGTCATCTTCCATACAAAGCTCTTTAGGTATCTCCCAGAGGATGTCGGAGTCATCGCAGTCATATGCCTTTGCAATGTCTAGAAATGCAACCTGTAGTGGCGTCTCTGACTGTCATGCCATTTCTGTACGCCGAGTGAGGGCCAAGACGTTGTTTTCAATGCAGCACTCTGCTGGAAACCAATCTGCAACACCCCAAGCACACTGGTGGCTTCTCTCCACTGCTGGAGCATTCATGAGCCAGTGATTACAGCACCAGTATTATAGCTATTTTCCTGTAGTTGGTCAGCCCTTCTGCTCCAGAGCCTTTTTACAGGGGGGCCTGATCTTGCTGAACTTCCAGTCATTTGGTTTCCTGGTCCTGCCTGAATGCCTCCGTCACACATTCTTCTTCTTTTTTTTTTTTTTGCTTAAGGTCCCAAAGCCTTGATGAGGATCATAGGCAGCCCATCGGAACCAGAAGCAGTCCTTGCATGCACTGTTTTCATAGCTCTTTTGAATTCCCTCTTTGTCGGTGTCACTCTCAGGTCAGCTGAAGTAGTCTTCACTGTGGGCCAACCAGGTCCTTCAGCAGGATTTCAAAGCAAACCTGCGTCTGTTGCGACTCCTACTTACCTATCCGCCGGTTCTAGCTCTTCATATACCGCTGGAAGTGCTTGGGTGCCTGCGGCCCTGCTCATTGCAGCTCTGCCACCGAGTCCGTAGTTGCTGTCCGGATGCAAGCCTGTACCAGCACTGCCACCTCTTGGTTCAGGCCCCTGTATGTTTCCCATGCATCTACTAGCTATGGCGCCCTGATGTCTGCTTTTACTGCCGTACCTGTGGGCCCAGCTCACCTCTTGCATGTGTCTTGTAGCCTCCGTCACCTCCATATCCTCCCACTGTGGCTTCGACTCCTCAGACACCATGTACATGACTCCAACTGGTGTACACAACACCACCAGATGTGGTGTTGTGGGAGGTCCATCTTGACACCTCCAAAAACCTTTTTTTTTAAAGACTACAGTCTTTCTTGGGATACATCAACACAAATTTTGGGTGTGTGTGTGTGTGTGTCCTGCTTTTCAATTCACTAGGATGACAAAAGTTTAACCCCTTCCTCAACAACCACCCATCTTGAACTAGTAACTGCATTCATACTTGTGAACACAATCGACCAAAAAGCAAATATTACGCATACCTGAGGCGCAACATCAATACGTCAGTATTACATGGCGTGTTTCTTTAGTAGGAAATACATAGATGCGCAATTCTAAAGACCCTAGTTCTTGTTAGGATGCGCTAAAAATGCGACGTGTATGAACAAAAAAGCGGATGTTTCCTACGCTTCGATAAAACGACACGGTGCTGCCACCTACCAGTAGCTCTGCGTAATACGCAAGCTTCTTGCATTTCCCGATATCATGGCCAGGTGGCATCCATATCTCACACAGCGCTGCCTCCATTTCATCAATGCCAGCCACATGCAACCGATTCAACATAGATGGGGCGCTGTCTGAGCCAAGGCAAAACATAAATGGCCGTTTGATGATATAGAACACACTCTACAAGACATGCCCAGACAACGCAGGGAAAAGACCAACGAGCAGATTGCAGCGGAGAATCAACGGCATGCCGGTGCCCATCGTCTCAAGCGTGCCCAGGAAATGTCAGAACAACGAGCCCAGCGGTCAGCGAAAGATCGGGAATCGAAGCGCTGCCCGGAGGTAACAGGAAACAGACGAGGTACGTGATGCGTGAATTGTCACTGACCAAGAGGCTAAGTGAGTGCACCCGGAGGCTGAACAGACGTCCGAAGCTCGTGCCGAACCGCAGATGAACCGGGACTCTTGTAGTACGGCCGGCAGAAGACTATCGTTGTGCGACGACATTTGCAGCGAAGCACATAGATACGTGGCCAATCTTTTTTTTTTTTTAAAGAACTGTATGCGATGGTGATCACTTGTCAGGTTGCCCACTCCATCCTCATCTATCACCATTGCCTGAAGGCCCTATGTGAAGGTCCTATACCGGTGATTCACTAATAAGGAGGTAATCAATTCATGACTGTCAGTCACACATGGACGAGATCATCATCCGGCAACACTTCTGTCAAATTGACCACCACCAACTTGCTGCATTCTGCCAGCTCCTGTAGGAGCCTCCTGTTGGCATCTCTACAACCATCCAGGTCCTGCAAGTGGGCATTAAAATCCCTACTGTCATTATTTCAGACTCCTGGCAGAGCTTTTCTGCATCCTTCCGAAGGCAGTGACATCATTCGGTATTCTGTGCCTGACCACCGTACACAGATATACAACTTTCAACACTCCCTGTTTGCCCGCAATCTTTGCTAACAGCCACATATGTTCGGTACACTCAGCCCGAATACTTGTCCTATTGCTGTGGGCCTTCCACCCCCTCTCCCCTTGTTTGCTGTTCTTCCCTCCCACAGCAATCCAGGTTCATATGGTGGAACTTTTTAGTCGCAGAGGTGGGTCTCAGCCACTTCCATCAGTGCAAAATTCCATTAATGCATTATTTTCATGAGCTCCACCCATTTCTGTTCAGTGCGGCCACCATGCGGAAAGATACAAGTGCACAGGTTGCCAGACCACTCATTGCTACCATGTAAAATGCTTTGTGGGAAGTCCAAATTGATTCAACCACTTGGCGAAGTATGTTGGCATTTGAGAGCATAAGCCAGTGTTACTGAGAACCTTTTGCATCACCTTCTCGTAGAACATCAACCACACTACGTTCTCCATAAAATGCTCCAATAGGACTTTAATGACGAAAAGGAATGGGTCAAGGGCTTATTAATTTTTTAGAAAAACGTTTATGAACCAACAAACAATAAAGCCTAGGACAAACCTGCCTGAAAAGACAAACCTGCCTTCGGTGGGAACCAAACCCACGTCCTTTAGGTAACGCATCCAGTGCTCTACCACTGAGCTATACGAAGGCGGTCGTCATCGTACTGAGAAATCGCTCATACTGAGAAATGAGCAATTTAAAAGCATGACAGGGTGTCTAACAAATTACAGAATTCAATTTCCTTGACTTTTCCAGGTTTTCCCCGACCATTTTAGCTAAAATTCCCTGACCTATACAACAGACATCATCTTGTGGAAATGGTCCGTGAAGCATATAAAAAGGGTGTAGAGAAAATACATTTCATTGTAGAGGAAAACATTTATTGCAACTGCCCTCATAATGAATTAGGGTTTGAGAGAGTTTATCTAGTCTTGAAGAACAGAAGCTTCAAGTTGCACTTCACTGAGCAGCCTTCGCTTTTTTTCTTGTAGCTCTTTAATCAGAGCTGCTGCTCTCTTTTTTCTTCTCCAATTCAGTTGTTTCATCTCTCTCTCTTCTTTGTTTGCAGCTGCTCCCTGTAGACGCTGTAGGCACTGCCAACTGTCTTCACCATCCTGTCGGTAATGTCTACTTGAGCGACGCCACCTGCTGCCAAGACCGCATCATGCACTCTCTGTGCCACAAGAGAATCCTCTTCCGAATTCTCAACAAGGCACTCCTTGTTCACAGAAAAGCCTCTCCCTACCGCAGCGTTGCCATGAGATAAGCACAAGGCAAGTTTCCCAAAAAATTGCCCCCACCTCCCCATTTCTTGCGCCGAGAGTACACGGCGTAGTAATTTTAATGGCGTAAATTAATGACGAGAAGAGGATTTGTACCGTAACAATTTATTTCCACATTCATCAGCACCTGTTTGTGTTGTCATTGTACTTGACGGCCATAATCACAGCCTTGTGGTCGCTAATGTGTACAGTCAAAGGGTCTTTGAGAAGCATGCGCACGTCACAGTTTCGGGTAAAGGCGAGATCAATGCAACTTCCGTGAATGGTAGTCAGACACTTGTCGGACTCGGCGGAGGCACACTGCATAGAGTACTTTGTCCGCATGTACTCCACCAACCACTCGCCACTCTTCTTTCTCATGTCCACGTTAAAGTCACCAACCAAGACGACGGGGTCAGATACTTTGGAGCGCACACACACACTTTCCATAGCCGCGTCCAGTTGCGCGGCAACGGCGTCACGAGCGAGGATGGGCGCGAGGTACTACGGTCACCGCAAAGACTCCGTCTCCGGTGTAGGCAAGGGTGTACAAGTCTTTGTACGGAGACGTGTCTCGAACGGGCGAGGTGGCAATGGCATGCAATATGAGGTTCCCATACATGTTAGCAACGAGATTAATGCCGCAGTATTCGCCGTCCTTGCTGCTTCGAGCAAAGTAGTACTCATTGACGGCGTCGGCGGCACCATCGTCACACAGACCACCACTGACAATAGGGCAGACGCGGCGATCGAGGATGAGAAGCAAGGACTGCCGTTGCTGTCGCAGTTCTTCGCTGAAGGGCAGGTATCGCTTGAGGAACACGTCCACACCACCCGCTCGGCGAGTGGCAACGGCGCGCGGTCACGCAGCAGCGTCGTACCCGCACACGCCAGAGCGCGCTCCTCTCCACTCACTCTCCGCTACTCCACCCGCACCACCTGCTCCGGTTGCTACGGGCGAGGATAAGCGCGCGCGCGCCCGCAACTGTTGCTATGGGAGAGGGAGTGAGAGTGGAGTGATAACACCTGCCGGTGCGCGGACACCGACAGACGCCTGACATGCCCCGACTAAGAAATGCATGCACATTTAAAACTGCAGCTCCTTGTGATCCTGGGAACATATGCTTGTCCACAGAGTATTCACCCTCTGTTGCTTATCCAGCTGTGTGTGTGTACTGCTTTCCGAGCACCTTCACGTAGGAGCGATGGGCTCGCTCTTCTCGTAATCCAGTGGTGCTTGGAAAGTACTTCAAGTGCCGGCATAAACCGCCTGGGGCCAGCTTCCAAAGACAATGCACAGACAGGGTCCAAACAGCCTCCACCCACGGCCGACTTGTACTTACGCGGCGATCTCTCCACCACTTTCTGTGCACAAGCGTTGACAATATGCAGCATTTTTTTTTTAATTCATTAGTGCAAGCTGTGACAACTTCTTGTTATTGCGGAGCTCGTTTTTTGCCGAAAACCCAAGGTCGAATGCGGCTACATTTACTGCATTTTCTCGTATGCTTACAGTCTATCGTAATCAACTTGGCGATCGTGTCGGCAGCATCAAGAACTTCCCGTTTTACAATTCTCGACAGCAGTGAACGCAGAATGCTCTCTAGTGCTGCCGACAGGAATGGAACCACCGGTTTATCCGTCTCAAATTCACGCAGAAAGGGTTCCAATTCCTCAGCAATAATAGAAAGAACAAAAGCTAGCTTTGCTGACAAGACCCTCATCAGACACAGCTTCTTCAACCACTTTGTAGCTTGAGCATGTTGGACTCTTGTATGCTTTTTCTTTACACTGCTGCACAAATACAATGAGGTGTGGCAGAATCTTCAGTGCCCTACAGATTACAGTACTGTTTTCCAGCCACCTCACTGCACAGAACTTCATGGGTAATTTCGAGCACCCCGTGAGGCTGACGAAGTCAGCTCGATGTGCTGGAACACATTTGAACAGGTTGTAGGCACTTTGAAGAAATGATACCAAATCCCAGCCATATGCAACATGGCCAGCTTTATAAGCACCATTGATTACATGGTGACCACACCTTCCTATGTCGAGGATACGGCTTTCATCTGACTCGCGAAACGAGTCCTTCAGAGACCGCAAAAACTTAAATGACATTTGGCCTGTCCATGGACACTTGCAGGATTTTGGATCCTTTGATTTCCTGCACCGCTTTGTGAAAAGCTGACGCCACGTGTTCACTGCTTGTGTGATCCAAGAAACAAGACGTCAGTTAGTGAGCCTTCACGCTGTCAGCAGCATCCCAGAATCTAATGAGAACATCCATTTGCTGTTTCTGGGGGACCTTGTTCAGCGCCTCGTCAAAACAGACTACCAGGTAAGGCACATTGACGAGGCTCAACAGCAACATATTGCAAAAGTACGGCGCAATGCCGTGGCAAATGGTGTAGCCTACCTTGTGTTTACCCAGCTGAACTTTTGCAGCCACAGTGACGCAAATGCTGCCACAGAACGAAAGGATCCTTGTGTCATTATGGTGTTGAGACACCAAATTATTTCTGCTTTAGTCACGTTGTTCTTAAACAAAAAACCACCCACTGACACTTGCACAGGAGCTGCAGTCACTGCAACTTCGGTAGCAGCAGGTGCAGATCCAGCGCTGCTGCTAGGCGAGGCGTCCCTTGGGTTCTTAAAAAATGATAATAGCTTTGGCTGGGAAGCACTTTTGAGAAAATTCAATGCAGCAATGTGCTTCTTGCTAGAGGCATGACTTGAAACAGGTCTGTGACCCATATTGCTCAGCGAAAGCGTTTTCTGGCAAAGTGTACACATGGCTTTGTGCGGATCATTTTCCACAGGCCTAATCCAACTTGCATAGTCGGAGACACTTGGGTTCGCCCATTCCGCATTAAAAGAACACTTTTTGCCTCCCGACATCTTCGCTGAAAAATATTTTGCAGCATGCGACACCGAAACGCAGCACTGATAAGCAGCGCACGGCACTGACACTCGCAGGTCCGACGGATTTCTTCTCTCCGGAATATGTCGTCACAGAAATATACAGATATGTTCACTTCAAATCACAGAAGCACCTAGTCGCAGACAACGTCGTACACCACAATTCGCACTACGCAGGAACTCCGGGAAAACGTCCGCGAAAACGCAAAGCTCACAATTCACACAGTTTCAGTCGTAGTAGAGCCTAGTTGCAATGTACAACCACAGGCTGTGGTACAACAAAGGGACGTCACCATGCTGGATTTATTGCGTGCGGCTTGTCGTGACTCGGCTCAATATGCTACGTTACCCTGCCTCTGCAGCCAGAACACAGAGTTACTTACTGAGTTAGTATATTAACTCTATGCCAGAATGCGCACACTAATTTTAGTAGAGGTCAGTGCGTCCAAACGATGGCGCAAAAATAGGCGACGCCGAAAACGTGCAGTGTTTCACTTTGATTACGTAATTCTGGCCCTTGACGTCGTAAGAAAGCATTGCCTTCAATATTCGCTACCAAAATGCATCGCCTCCAATATTTGCTACCAAAATGCATCGCCTTCAAGACTTGCTACCAAAATGCATTGCCTTCAAGAGCCCCACATATAAAAAAAAAAGGAAACTCATTGTGGAATTTGGACATCCTCCTACCGTCCTATGGAAATTTCATTCCCCTGACGCTAGTGTTTCGCCCAAAGCGATCGGCTTGCCAGTCATTAGTAGTGTAGGCAGGCCCCAAGACAATTTCCCGACTTTTCCCAGTGGCTAAAAATTCCCAGACTTTTCCCAGCTTTCCCGGTCGCTAGACACCCTGCATGACAACATTGTTTATTTTGTGGGGCTATTTTTGTAAGTTGCAAGGGTGAGGTGGGATGCCAACTTCAAGAATACCCTTTTCAGGTCACATTGTTATAACAACTTATTTCACGGCAAAGTCACATCTAGTGAGACATGGTTGTGTGCATGCCTCAGTGCATATGAGCTGCCTTCAGATGTGCATGAAATACGGTATCCTTCTCTGCCATTGACCTAATTTCACCGTTCTCCATCGTTTCAGATTAGCCAGGATGCACAAACTCATCTGCTGCGAAGCTAGCACCAACGAACAACGGCTAGTGTGTGTGTACATATGACAGTGCAAGATATAAAACAAGGTGGGTGGCATTTATGTTCTTGGTGCCAAGGCACACGACTGTATCAGTGTGCAGCCAACCAAAAAAAGAAAGTGCTCTTTTTGCTTCTCCATACACAATTTGCTTTCCAGAGGTGCCATGACATTTGTGCCTACATGACTGACTTGGTGCGTCACTGGGTGCATAACTTGAGCAAGGCGACATGTGTCGAGTCCTGGCAGAACACCGGCCACTAGCACAGAGTTTCATAGTTAGGCTGCGCTTCCACACTGGGTCACAAGGTCCATAGACAACAGGGCAATGTCGACAGTTTACGATCCGGCTTTTGATGTGCCTCAAGCAGCTAGTATTCGTAAACGGGAAAGTCGACGAGCCTCTTTGACACAACAGAGTATCTGCCATGGAACTGTGACCAGCACAGAGGGGAACGAGAGTGTAGAGTGTATGACATGCCGAATAGGCAGAGAGAAGAAAGAAGGGACTATAATTAGCAGTCTCTTAACCCCACTGTGTTGAAGGCATACATTATATAATGTAGAATGTCCTCCCAGTTCACAAGCACATTGTTCAATGTCCTGTTTGTGAGCCCATTCGTTTGCTGATTGTAGGTAGCGCAATGTTGAAAGGTACGAGGTGCACAAGCATAGCAGCTACTCCACCACATGCAGACTAAACTGGTGTCCACGACCACCGATTACGAGTTGACGTGTGCCATGCCTACAAAAGAGACGGCGGCAGGAAAGGCAGACGAGATAGTCAATCCAACAGTTTCCTGTGCACGGTCTTGGGACCGGAGCTACTAGGTGAGCGCCAACTTGCTCAGAGGGGGAGATTGGAGTTCAAACAGGTTACCGTCGAATGGGGCACCTATGACACTGAAAAGTAGTTGCATCTGGCGAGTACTGCTTGCTGGTTTGATGCATTTTCGGCCAACAGAAGTATTCAGTATCCTTGTAGATCCCAGATTGCCTGAGGTGGGGTCATTTTGCCTGGGTCGCAGGACAACTTCACAAGGTTTCTGGAACTACCAAGAGGAAAGAGGTGTGCGCACCAGTCAACATCTAGTTCTTTTCTTACAAAAAGCATTTGCGAACACAAAGAATGTGGTGGCATAGAGTTTTCCGTGCCATGAAATCGCTACAGCAAACCTTGCACTGCAGGGGGAGCAGCGAGTGAGGTAGTGGTCAAAATTGTTTGACATTCAGCATCATCGGGGTTCCAAGTGGTCCCATACGATACAGCGAAGTCGTACTCTTGTAATCAGAGGTCCCGGCCTGCAAGCCGGCTAGGCAGATGGATTGGCGAAGATTTACAAGCCAGCAGAGGGAGTCATGGTCCGGAACAATTGTGAAGTGCCGGCTGCACAAGTAAGGAGGAAGCCTTCGAACTTCAAGCATGACTGCAAAGCATTGCTGCTCGGTCATGCTGTACTTGCACTCCGGCTTGCTTAGTGAGTGGCTAGGCATAAGTGATAACATGCCTTTTGCCAGTGTGCTGTGGCATTAGTATGCCACCAATACCCACACCACTACCATCTGCCTTAACTTTGCTGTAGAGGACTCAAAAGTTCCAATACAATGGGTTGCAATTGTAAAAGAAGCATGAGCTGATGAAAGGAAGAGTTACACATGGCAGTCCAACGGAAGGGTGCATCGTTTCGTAGGATCCATGTAAGATGGACAATAAAGTAGTGGTACTAGGAACATGGTCCTAGGAGACCGCACACCTGCACAAAACGTGGTCGTTGGAAGGCCTCTAAGGCTTTTGTGCTTCGCAGATAAGGTCGTATACTGTCTTTATCCTGTCACGTTCATAGACTAGGCAACATTGATTCGAAAGTGCAGGAGACAGGACGGTCACCTCCTATTAGAAAAACCACACACCTTAGATAAGCATAAGAAATAATCGAGGGTTATTCTTTGCAAAATCAAAGAAAGCATCACAAGTCGAACGTTTTGATTGATTCCAAATTGTTTGTACAGCCAGAGTGGAAAGAAGAGATTCACAATTGCTTTTCGTGCCAAAAATGTTTCAGATTCCTATTTTTATTGAACGTGCGTGGGTTTTGCCTGTCTCTCTCAACACAAGATGCGGTGAGCCCACGGTTCGTACGCAATATTTTGCTGAAAATTCAAGGACATTACAAGGATTTCAAGGATGCAAAAAGGAAAAATTCAAGGAGTGTTAACGTAATTTTTATGCCCGCACATGACTATATATATATACCAATCCATTCCTGAGGTCGAGAACCGCAGTAGAAAAACACAGGGACACCGGCTGTGCCGTTTTTTTTTTTCCCCGCATAAAAGCGACATTGAGGAAGACAAAAACTAGTCACACATATCGACACACAACATCAAAATTTGAGTTAATCATGTTGCAAATGCATGCGCTGATGAGTGTTTGCCGGATTGAAAACAGCGTTAGTAGCACCGTATACCTAGCTACACCAGCGTCATATTCATGGGCTGGCAGCGAAGCCTTCATGACGGCGCGCTGTTCCGGTGTGCTTGTCGAATGTGAAGGGGGGCTCATATTTAATTATGTTTGTGCGAAACGAAAGAGGCTCATGAAAAGTTGCTTGTGTTGTAGTTCTTGTGTAGAATGCGAGGTCTTGCGAGTGTATGTACCAGATGATGAGCGCTGTTCCTGGGCAGAACCTACATGCTGCTCACTCGATCGGGTGCTTCATTGCACATTTCTTTAATTACGGTGTGTGGCACATGGTCGACACGGCACTGCACGTCGGACCGGTGTGGATAGCAGCCGATCGCGATACGTGTATCGCAGTTCTGCTAGTCGACTGCAACGGTAGCCTGTCGTCTGCACCATTTGAATGAAATATACATACCTGAATGCGGGTGACCACATGTAGTTGTACCACAAACCCATCGTAATTGCTACAGTTGGCAATAATAATGGCGATATGCTTATATACGGCAAGACAAAGAAGTGATAAAACGTGCACGGCCGGTCGGCGCACGTGCACTAGCACAGCCGTGGCAGTCAGCTCCTCCCGGGCACTCACGATGACGTCATGAAGCTCCTCAACCAATCATAGGCAGTGACACGGTTTTCGTTGCCGCCCATGACGCACGCCGCGCGTTTTTGCCTAAACAGGGTCATTTGCTCAAGTTTATTGCCATTTTCGACCTGATTTCAGAGTTAATCGTACGAAAAATGATTAAATAGCATGATAACCTCAATTTTTTTAAAAAGTGCTTCAGTGCCCCTTTAAGAAACTGAGCTTGCGTTTCGCACTAACTTCCTTTTCAAGTGCACCTATCTCCGCCTCCTTTTCCTTAGCTGTTCGACTGGAAACTGTTGGCTTGGACAAGACAAGTCATGTCATTTTTTGCTTCGGCGTCTTCTGAAGAGCGATCCACTGACTCCAGCAAGCACTTGAGTTTTTTGGACCTTTGTCATCTTCTCTTGCATGCTCTGTAGCTCGAGCTGTTTTCTTTTCAAGGTTACCTGCTGTGCCCCACCTTGCTTCTGTTCGTATAACACATACCTATGCCTGGCTTGTCGCACTGATGATTTCAGTTCTTTTGACAGTGGAACGTTGCAGCAGCCCACCATAGGTTTTCACGGCCTCACAGATGACTCGTTGAGAAATATAAGACATCTCTGCCATCTTTTCGATCGCGATTTGCTTGTTCACACTGAAACCTCTTTCTACTGAAGCCTGTCCATGGCTAAGCAAGAGAAAGACCTTCAGCACTTCACATAAGATCGAGTACGATGGGTCATGCTTCATAAGGTGCACAAAGAGAATGTCAGGGCGTGCATGATGCCTTTTGTAGTTTTGCATTTCATGTCGTTTTTCTTCACAGAACTGGAAATACTGTGCACACACATATCTCTATAGTGCTCAGAAAGAAGCTTGTCGATTAAACTGTTCAGAACAACTTTCAGCTTCTCAAGGTTCATTTCTGTCTTCAACATCTCTCTGGGGTCGAAACATGACAACCCTCGAACAAGAGGGTACCTAAGAGGACTTCTATCGACAATTTTCAGTATCGTGTTCACAATGAAGTTCCGACACACGCTTCTAAATTCAAAGACATACTTGGGACTCCACTTTCCCATTCCTTAGGCCCATCCAACGTCCACCTTCTCAAGTGACGTGTAATTTGCAGCATCACCAACATCAATTCGCGGGAGCTTCGTGATGCCCGTGGCTTCTGTCAATAGCGAGCACTTCACGAACCTGACAAGGAGGCTCCTCAAAATACTTTCAAGCTCTTTCGCTAAAAAAAAAAAAAGAAAGAAAACATCTTGGGAGAACCGCTCAAACACAGTCAAGAAAGGCTGCACAAGCATTGCAACTTTTAGGGAAAAGTTCAGTTTTGCAAGCGCAAGCTAGTCCTTTAGGAAAGTGCTGACGTTCTTATACGTTCTACATTTCGGTACGGGTAGCCTGCAGTCCTCCACCGCTTCGGTGTAGTGCCTCAATTGCTCCCACATAGGCTTTCTCCAGTACCAGCACATTCTCGACCCAACGGTGGAATACGAATGGATGTGGAAATAGCTTACTACCTGTCTCTTCAACAAAATCTTGACGGTGGGCCGGTTCATCGTGGAAGACTGAGAATAAGCTGGACAGATAGGTATGTACTGGCCAGCTCGTTGCATGCATTCCTGCTTTACAAGCATAACGCACTGTGTGCTAGCCACATCAACCAATATCCAAGCAATGAACTTGAAAGTCATTCTTCATGTGGAGCTGCAACTTGTTGAAAAGACTCCACTTGACATTCGGGCCATCCATCGAGAGCTGCACGATCCTGTTGAGAGGAAAGGATGCGAGTGTTTCCGTCCACTTCTGCAAGAAGTAGTCTGCTGTGCTGCGACTCAAGAACGTCAAAGTCAGATATTTGGTTGTCACCGCACAGTTGTTCCACAATCCGACGCAAACATCAAGTTGTTTCTTTTGCAGGCGTTCGTTAAAGGTTTCTTCAAAAAGTACTGCAAAATGCTCAGACTTTTCCGTCATTTGTCGTACTTGTGAAGTGAAAAATGGGCACAGACCATGGAACACGACATAGGCGCATTTTTTCTCGGAACAAGTCATGCTATGTGCGATTTCACTGTCTGGAAACATCTTCTGGAATACTTGTAAAATGGATCCACTGGAGCAGTATCTCCTTCGATAACGGAATCGTGCTTTCTGCAGTATTCGTCAAGAGTCGCAGTCAGAGAGGAAGTTGCCGTGCTTTCACGTTGACAAGTCACGTCCGACATCAGGTTTGCCAATGGCATAAGACTAGCGACGGATGAGCAGCCCTCACCCGCGGCCGCTTTAGATCGATGCCTTGCGCCTTTCTGATGGCTCATTAAAGGGCCCATGACACCAAAATTTCAAACCCGATATGTTTGTGTTGTTTGGTTGTCGAACATCTGAAGGCACTTGTGGCCAAGTATTAACGGCGAACGTTGTCGTTAAGATATTTTAATATGTATTTAAGGTGACCAGAAATGCTCATCTGGGTTTGTGGCACCTCACGACATCGTCACTAGTATGACGTAGTTTGTGGGCCATCTGTGACTTTTCACTTTTGTTAGTTGATATCGTGACGTCACAGAGAGACAAGGGCGCGCCGCGCTATGGCCTCCGAGTGTGGCCTCCAAGATCGGCTCCCGCAGCCGATCGCGGAGGCCACGTCAAAAGCAGTATTTTTCTGCTTCCTCTCCATGTTGGTCCCTCAAGCGTACATTGTACACACGCTATGATGCAAAGCGAGTGTGGCGAGCTGGTCTGGCGCTCGCGCTCTCCGCAACGTCACTGAATCTTGAGCTCAAGTGATCAGTGCATGCGCTCACTTCCGACAGCCGCCGCGCTAGCCCCGCGGCGCTAGTTTCTTGCAGTTTTTGGATAAGGCAGACTGCCCCATTGTTGCAATGTCGACCATTTTCTGACATATTGGACACTTAGCTCGATAAGGATAGCTTGGTTGCTGTCACACCCAGTTACGATATTCCGTATGTTGCAGCCACGCAGACCGAAATCTGCACTTCCTGCCTGGCATCTTGTCAAAGTAAACATACAACGCACTGGGAAAAAAGGCACTCACGAGATCGACGGACAAAAGAGTTACTAGTGTGCCGAGTGCGGGTGTCGCGGCGGCACGGACAGTAATGCCTGCTGTCACCAGCCGTTCGGTGCGCTGTGCTACAAGATCGTGCGCGCAGTTAGGAGAGACACGGCGCACGCCTCCCCTCCTGTCCGGACAGGCCATGGCTGGGATCGCAACCCAGCACGTTTCAGTCATTGCCCGCACGAACAGTACGGAAAATGAGTCAGTCATGTGGGAGACAAAATTAAAAGCAAAGATGCGCCTCCGATTCCACCTGCTTGGCATCTGCAGTACCCGCTCTGATAGCAGTGCCGCCTGCGCATGCATTAACGGCGCAGAGACAGCAGACTAACCAGTTTAGGGATTGGAGCCCGACCTTGCGATATGCCTTGGATTGGATTTCTAATCAGTGTTAGTTGCCAGACGATGAAAGGCTGTGTAATTTAAAACCAAAACTTCCCGATGCCCTCTAGTCAACAGAGTGTGCTTTAATGGTCATTCGTAAGCAAATATGCCTTTAAAATCAGTGTGTCTTACAGATGTACGTCACCAATTACCTCTTGCCGAGCAAATACCGTGGCATTTTCAAGGATTAAAAGGAGCTCATGGGTATTCAAAAAGTTTCAAGGGCCCTTGAACTTATGTGGTTAATATCAAGGATATTTAAGGATTTCAAGGGGCTGTGCAAACCCTGTATCCATTCGGAGCAGTCTCAGTAGATCACCAAGAAGAAATGAACGCAGCCTTTGTCAAATCCTCGAGCCCATACAAAGCAGGGCAGGCTGCAATTGCCCTCGCACTGTATGAGAAAATGCGGGCTCAACGATCTGCCATGAGAGCCCATACGGCTGGACATATCTCTTACAAAGCTAACCGAATACTTCGAGGCAAGGTCACCCTGCGCACCATCACCTGGTTCACATCCCATCTTGGAACTGTCTTCTTCCTACTTTTTCCATTCCTACTAAAACCTGAATGGGTCTGCCCAGACCTATGCATACTACTTCATCCCCCACGCTGGTAGGGCAGATCGCACAGGGGTCAGGAATTCAGGTATACTGTCTTCGCCTTTCACAAAATCATGACACATGAGCAGCTTTGCAGAAGAGTAAATACGAAAGGCTAAACAGAGTGCAGGCTTCCACGCTCTGCATGGTTCAAAGCAAGTCCTAGTTTCAACCTAACATTTGGTCTCATGTTCTATGACAAATTCATAGCTACATTGCCCCGACTGCATTGTGTTCAGTAGTCACATGCTGTGTTGGTGCTCCTCGTCGTGAGGGGCCCAATAAACCTACACAACACCAATAGAACCCCAGCCTACAGAGCTCGCAGTTGCAACATCAACTCTGAGCTGTCTGAAGGGCTCACGATGCGGTGGTTAGGCTAGGCCTTCCCTTTCCAACGTGGTATAGACCCAAGAGGCTACTCCAGGGTGGCCTGTCAATGTTGGGACTTTTGCCACTAAAGCACGAGAAATCAGTAACCATGCAGATGTGGAGCTTCGCTCATGCCTGATGTACTGGCAAAGTTGGTTAGGACATAATATATTGAAGCTGGGTAGCTGAAATTATTTTTAACTGAATATATGCATGGCTTATGCTCAGTTATAATTGCCATCTTTATGGGTACTGTAGATGTTTTTACTTTTGAAAGGAAAGGTCGAAATCCACCAAGGAAACTTGTCTACTCTGCAGGTCCGACTGTTGGAGAACAGTAGTAGTTATAAATTGCATTCTAAGCATAGTTGTTTATCAAACTACTAAAGCATACATTTATACGCTTGGAGCTGGGGCGCTAAGCCGGCACTGTGGAAGCAGGGCTTTTTGTGGTTGTCACTGCTGTTGCAAGTCTGCGGAACATTTTCTGCAGAAACTTCTAGAGGCAGCTGGAAATTGCCTACGCTTGATTGCGACAACATACCAGGAAACACCTGACCAACTAACGTGCTCCGACTATCGAATGTGACAAATGTGCAATGCAAATTTACTGACACTGCTTGGACTGCAACCTCTCCGGGCTACAGAAGCCGGAGACAGTCGCAAGCACAGTCGGGCATAGAGCTGGCACTGCGGAAGTGGTGCTCTTCACGTAGCTTTACTGCTTTTGCAGGTTGGTAATTTTAACTTTTCGCCTCACTCTTTCATTTATGTTTTGCCACTTCCATGTCCAACATCATTTAGCTTTATCTTGCCGAATTGTAGTCCTGCACGGACGACATGTAATCTGTCCACCGATTGCAGTATCTCTGGCCGAGGACTGGTCCCCTCCCCAACATGGTCATTTCCGTATTGTGTGTATGTGAGCGTGCCATTTTACGGTGCGCTGTAGAAGTGCTTGTGATGTCCCTTGTTTATAACCCGGGTTTTCATGCTATTCTTTGTCCAGGTGTTCGTGGAAGTACGCTAGCCAAGCACTGGCACCTTAGTGTCACTCATGGATTGCCACAGTTTGACAACCACCTATCAAGCAGTGCTCCTCTCCTGATGCCATCACAGCACAAGGAAGCATCGCAGACAACTTCCCAACTGCGCCCACTCTTTGGATTACGAGCGGCATCTGTAACATCGAGAAACTTACAAGCTGAGAATGGTGGCACAGACAGACAAGTAGGCTTCGTGACGACGTTCTGTGCATGTTCAAATTTTGTGCTGCTCTTTCTGCAGGTTAGTAACAAATGGCCTTTTGCCAATTGCATGGGCCAGATTGTACTGCTAAGCCCGCAATGTCTGCTATGCTGTTGCTATCGTGTTGTGCACTTGCTTTCACAATTTAGTGGTGACGTTGAGGAGAATCCTGGTACGAATAAGCTGGATCAAGTTCCTACCATTGTCAATTGAATTGAGATTTCACTAGTTACTCCAGAAAGCGGGCTCAAGAGCATATAGTAAAGGCTACACAAGCGGAAACGTGCATTATGCGCATTGAGACATTACCATGAAAGAAGTTTAGAAGCGCATAGCAACAACTGAAGTGAGGCATGCAGATGTCAGCCAAATTAGCAAAGAAATTTGTGATGCAGAAAACTGCAGCCGAAGAAAAGAAGAGTCAGGCCTGCGCGGAACTGCAGGACAGTGACAGCGTAAGCTGGAGGAGCGACCTTCTTAGAGGCCATATAAAAGTTTGGGGAAACTAGCACAAGTAGAGGTGGTAGGTGTAACTTATTATTTCGCCACGTAGGGAAGTACCCACTGCACCGTAATTACTGTGGTACCATAACGTGCAAATCTGTATAACTGCACATCTTAGACTCTTGGCGTCGTTTTCCTGAGAATGAACGGAACTCTCAGCCCGGCATGGACAGCGAGCTCCGGTTTGGGCTTCTCTCTGCACATCTGTCTGTTGTGCCCGACGTTGCCTTGCTGTAGCCGTGCGTGTAGCTCTTTGATTCGCTTGTTAGGCAGTGGTCCCCGCCTTGCGAGGAGGTGCCATCAGGTATATTGAAGAGCCAAGTAAGGTTGCTGTCGGGGCTGTCTGCGTCGCCTGCCTCGCGAGGCATGGCACGGTACGACAAAAATGCTTCAAGGGGCAGCGCTTCGTAGTAATGCCTCTGTAATGGGTGCACAGCTAGAAAGCATGCACCGCTGTGTTCTTTCAAATGTTTCCTCGAACTCGTTATGCAATCCACTTTCTGTAACGTGTAGCGGCGTACTATTCTGCCACGTAACATTACATTTGTTGATGCGATTCCTCGACATATGTTATACCTGTCTAGGTCTATTAGCGAAGACTTTTCAAGCACAGGCGTAGCTCAGTGGTAGAATGCTCGACTGAAACACAGGGGGTGTGGGTTCGAATCCAAGCAGAGGACGAGTTCGGATCCTTCTCGGTCCTGGTTATTTTTTCTAAAATTTGCGCAATACTGGTTACGGACACCGGCGGCGGCGGACAACAACGGTGCCAAAAACGGCCCTTCTTGTCATCTCATAACAGCTTACGCTGTAATAACATCATTGTCTCCATCTCCTATTTTTCTTGCTACAAAAGCTGCTCCAAAACACAAAATGCCACTTCCATGATTGCCAGGCACTGTAATGCAGGATGAGACTTTATATTGCAATAGCAATTATATGCATAGTCTTGACGGCTTTTCGTCGTCGCTAGCATGTCCCCTCTAAAGTGGGAATTATATAACTGCTGCATTTTGCCAGTACTCACATCAGGGGCAGTGGCTCAGGCACCAGCTGGTTGCCTGTGGCCTCCTGATAGGTCACTCTCCCGTTACCACTTACTGTCTAAAGCGTACACTGCGCTTGTCGTGACTGGCGCCTATCGGCTATGTGGCAGGCCTTCATAGCACAAGTCAGTCTGTGTTTACAATTCTTTTCACCAGAGGGTGGATCGCACTTGCCAAGACAAGCGCTTCTGTGCTCTGATCGCCCTTTTCAATACACCACCAAAGCACGGCAAGTTCATGAACGTGGCTTGAACGGTCACATTGGAGAGCTCGCTTTTTGCGCATGCTTTCTATCGAGAGTGCACCAGACCACTAACGAGAAAATGCTGAGTGGTGAGAATAACAAAACGGGCTGGTGGAATAATGTCATGTGGCAATTCGCAACTCCAGAAAAAGTGGCTCATCTGGCAACATTGCCGAGAAAAACAAAGATGGCTTCTATATCCAGGGTTACGGCCGCGCTTCCGCTTAGCGCTGTGCTAAAGTTTCTTGATTGCGGGTTCGAATCACGATGCTTCGTCGAATGCGAAAGGGTTCTTCCTGCCGAACACCTGATATTAATCGGGTCTGAAAGATTTGAGCGGCAAAACAGCGGAAATAATTGCGCAGTGCATTCAAACGTGGCACTTGTTCGGAGACCAGCAGCAGGTTTTCTTAAGGATAAAGAGCCTTTCCAGCGAGCCTGAATTTGAAGAAGGCACGTGTTCATGCGTAGCAGGCCTCTCCGAAAGATGCAGTTCTATGCGCGCACTGCCAGAAGACAAACTTAGAGGCTTGGTGAACAGGTCGAGGGCTGAAAACTTGGAACGAGCGCAATAAATCCTGAGTTGCCACTAGATGAACTCGAAATGAAAATGCGCCACGTTAAACGATCACACATTACCTCCACAACCACCAAACAAATTACGAGGCGCAGCGCGCACATGGGACGAAGGCGGCGAACGACGGCAAGCACTCGCCCTATATCTACTTACTACAATGCATGCGGACAAAAATACACCAGCAATAATGTTACCACAGTTGAAGTTGAGCATAGGCACACTGAAAACGTTACCAGATATGCACGTATAAACGATGTCGCTATTTTGTTCACGCGCTTGCCTAAACTGCACTCCGGCTCTTCGAAAAGTGTGCATGATAATAAACACACGAACACACTATCTGTACTCATCGGGGAAGAAGAAATCGTCACGAGTGAAGTGCCTGGACCAAACTAGCATAGTTCCCGTCACCTTCTCGCCGATGTGCAAGTTCCTAATCCACGTTGCCCTGCGCAAGCATCGTGTGCTTCTTTGGGGAACCAATGAAACGACGCGTTGCTGTCTTTGCATCGCGGTGACACGCACTGAGGCATGCAACAAAAGTCTTTTGATGAGGATTCTTTCTTTGTCGGGATGTTTCAACGCGGCATGGCGTCAGTTAAGGAACTACACAGCTGTTTTACAGCGCGCGGTAATGCGATATCATGCCGCATTTCAAGGTCGACCTTGGATTGGCAGGTTCCAAGAGCGTCCGCTAGATGGCGAGCATCTAGGTGGAATTGCGAATAAGACGCTGGTTTTTTGCCATTAAGTGTTGCACAAGCTTTGGCTGTAGTGGAGGCTGGTTATCTTTCTAGCTTTCGTTTCTCGTAGGAGCATTGCACACTTCAAACAACCTCGCAGCAGGGCTCCTGGGAAAGAAAACCAAAACTGCTGAAGTAACTGGCTTCTCCACAGTTTGCAAGCCAACATGAACTAATCCGAGGCCTGAACTTCTCACGATTCCCATGGTGGTTGAACAATTGCAGTGCCAGATGGCCCCCCCACTATGAAATTCTGTGGCTCACACAAAACAGGAAACGATGAGAGACATTTGGGAGAGGCCTTCATGCTGCAGTGGACATAGGCTAGTGGTAATGATAACGATGATGAAAACAGCTTTATTGTGACGCAGTTCTGTCTTTTTTTGTGTCATGACAATGTGTGAAATGTAGGCCTTTTTACCTTTGTCTGTCACTAAACTTACATATTTCTCATTCATTATTGGCTCATTCCTCCACATCAACTGTACAATGAAAAAAAAAAAAGCTTACCACAGTAAGATAACACGTTTTAAAAAAAGCAGTTGGCATGGTCAAAAATGTGTGGAATCTCAGCCTTTCTATCTCCAAAAGGCTGCAGTGCAGTTCATTTTGCTTCAGAGCTCTTTTTACGAGTGAAACTTCACTTAACTGAGTTAAAAATCTGGGGCAGTGCTTGTGTGCTACTACTTTTTGCTGCAGTCACTTCATTTCAGCTCAATAAAGAATTACCCTTTCCATGTTCCACTCTAATAAACAAACGAAAGCATAGAAATTTATGCACCCATCCATTATTGTTGCCACCCTTGCTTTATTTTGGTAACATGGAAAGTGGAAAGAAGGAACTATTTCAGGCTTTGCAGAGGTACAGTGGCTGGCGGTTGAGGGCGTGGGAGGGGCTTCACTGCAGACCTGATATTGTATCAGACCATAGAAAATCCATATAAAATAACCTAATTATGGTAGAACAATTAATCAATTGGCACATTGGCTGGCCACCCATGCACCCATGACCAATCTGTTCATTTCCTTCTGCAGCTGCTTTTGGTACGGCGACGACAGTGTCATGGAGGAAGCCAGTGGTTGAGATTGTCATCGCCTGGTCGTGTCAGGCAATGCCAATCGTCTGACACCTTTATAAGCAGCTCGCCATTGCACCATCTCTTCAGTGGGGACGTTGGCTGGCTGCCTGTTGCAGCAATGACCAACCCGTTCCTTTACTTGATGCAGGTTAGTAACAAGTATATCTCGGTGAAAACTAGCAATCATGGCTGTATCCTGCAAATGTATTTCAGCGCCGTGTGCTTGCGTTACCTATATGTACGAAATACGCTGCTGTCTGTGCTGAAACTTTGTGACGATGTTGAATCTGACCCAGGTCCTTCTACCGAGCAATTGTTAAATCACGCATAAAAGATTTCATATGATAGAAGGTTCAGTATCAACCCTTAAGGACCCACTTACCAATGTCTCAAGGAAATTGCTAGAGAAAAAATTGGCAAGCTCAGAAGAAATAACGTCTTGGTTTTTGTAATTCCAGAGCTGTCAGGTGAAACAGAATAGTTTCACCTGACAAAATAGTAAGGTGAACAGAAGCTTTGTATGGAAGTGAATTCTGTTGAAAGGCTACGCAGGATAGGCTACACGCAGCAAAATAAAGAGCTGTAATCTTCAAATTACTGATGACTGGGAAAACGACATGTGCTGAAGAATTGTTACAAAGATTGTGAGTGGTGGAGGAGGAGGGGGGGGGGGACACTCTGTATTTCGGTGTTTCGAGATTTCTCTGGAGCTACTGGGCAAATCCGGGATAATCTGTGGAGCAGTGCTTCTGACAAAAAGAAAGCGGGTGCCAAGGTTAAACGTTTGATATGACAAAATCACCGTAGGTAACGAAACGTATAAGTGGGACAGTCTTCACATGAAGAAGATGTCCTGCAAGAACATGTACGGAACATGCTCAGCCATATATTGCATCAAGTATCGTGCTGTACGTTTAAAAGTTATCAAAGGGCCACAAGAGGAACTAATAAGAATCGTAACATTGCCTACATTTTGCTCTTCCTTACCAATTTCGCATTTTATTGCGAAGCCTCTGTCGTCAAGAATATGCACATTGCGACTGCATGAGGTCAGAGAATGCATTCAGTGGGCGAATGCCATTAGGTGTGAATGTCATTCACTATATATGCCTGTGTAGCAGCTACAAAATTCACGTTAATATGGAATCACATTCACTGCGAATGTCATGACACTCAAAATCCAGGATTCCCTCGGGCAATCCAGGAGACTTGGCAGGTATGTTGATAGGATGGCAGGTATGTTGATAGGTGGATATTGATCGAAGTCCGCGCACTGTCACATATTCACATGTGTTGCAAAAATGTGTGCGGGACCACGTGGAAGGCTTTCAAATGAATTTCTTTGACCCTAGTTTCTACAGCACAACTTTTGGGCAACGTGCTGTCCTCGGCACGCATAAACAGGTTTGCTTAGCGAGAAGGGAGAAGTTAAAACGACTGGCCATAACAGGATTTTTCACGCCCGCCAACCTACCTTTCAGAGCAGTTTTAGAAACCATGAAGTGCTGGATGTCGCGATCAGCAACACAAGATAATCCCGGACATTTTGAGACCAAATACTGTATGAAATAGTAACGCTGGTAGAAATTAACGGGCATGAATGGCTTTGAAAGAACGCACGTCTAATGATACAGAGCCGCTGCAACCGGGACCGGTCCGCCAAGTGTTGCAGGTTTGACACCGAACCCCCCTCTTTTTTAAGCCTCTCCTCTAACCCTTTATTATACTGCTGGAGGTTACGTCGGTATAGGGGTCCCGCGATGGTTGGGCACCTGAAAGGCTTTGAGTCATTCAACCGCGGTTTAAGACTCACTCCTACACCAGAACAGGAATTGGCCTCCCTGGTTAAGGACTTGGCCACCACCCCCCACACGATGTCTACAATTAAACCCTCGCCCTCAGTGTCCAGCAGCTGCAAAACATCTGTCCATGGCGGCGGTCAGCTCTGTGAAGTAGCAGAGGGCGGCAATAATCACTGGACCCAGACAGGCCACCACTGGAAACTAAACATTCGAACGTTCAATGCAAAATCAGTCTCCAGTGAAGCTAGATTAGCGGAACTACTCGAGGAACTAGAAGGAGTTAGTTGGGACGTCATTGGCCTTAGCGAAGTTATGAGAGCAGGTGAAGCTTACATAGTCTTAAACAACGGACACGTCCTCTGCTATAGAGGGTTGCCCGAAAAGAGAATATGGCGTTGGGTTCGTAACTCAAAGATACAGCGGGTAACGTAGACAAATTCTACAGCATTAACGAAATAGTAGCATGTGTCGTAATAAAACTAAATAAGCAGTATAGACTTAAGATAAGCCAGGGATATGCGCCAACAATGAGCTAAGATGACGAACAAGTAGAACAGTTCTACGAGGATATCGAACAATCGTGGGGGATTTCAACGAGAAAGTAGGAACAAAACAAAGTGAACAGGTGATTGGCTTGGCAACTACGGTGGTGGCCATAGAAATAACCCCGAGGAAATGGTAGTACAATTTGCCGAAAGAAATAGACTCTGAATAATGAATACATTTTTTTAGGAAACACAAGAATAGAAAGTGGACCTGGAAAAGTCCTAACGGGGAAACAAAGAATGAAATTGACTTTATAATGGGCGAACAACCAGGTATAATTCAAGACAAGTGATAGTGGGAGAGATGGAAAAATTACATAATCCTAATCCATGAGAAAGGTTACATGAAAGAGTAAGTAATATACAAGCTATTTACAAAAGTAATTTCTGCTAGGATAAGAGAAATACTTGACTTTAACCAACCAAGAGAACAGGCTGGTTTTAGGAAAGGTTACTGAACAACGGACCACAGCCAGGCTATCAACGTATTAATTGAAAGTATGCTGAATATAACAAACCTCTTTACATGATCTTTATTGACTACGAGAAAGCATTTGACTCCATAGAAATACAAGCAGTTCTAGAAGCTATAGGTCAACAAGGGGTACCTGGCGTATATGTGAAACCCATAAACATATACAAAGATTGCACAGCCACACTACTCCTACATCAAAGAAGCACAAAAATCCCGATCGGGAGAGGTGTCAGACAAGGAAATACAATCTTCCCGATGCTATTCACTGCATGTTTAGAGGAAGTCCATTAAACGTCTAGACTGGGAAGAAAAGGGAATTCGAACAGACAGTATCTAAGCAATTTATGATTTGCAGACAACATTGTGCTCTTTAGTAATGATGGAGACGAACTACAAAACTTGATTGATGACCTAAACAAGGAAAGTATTAAAATTGGACTAAAAATGAATAGCAGGGGTGAGACAGCAGGAACAGATTTGGAAGCAGTTTTTTGCAGCAGCAAAATGTTCATTTTGGAGCAAGAGCCTTGATTTCAAAAAGTCAAATTTGGAGCAGCCCAGGCAGTCAAGTATCTTTTTCACAACCAGGGGCCAGTACACTTCTCCAAATTTTAAAGTTCTCATTTCACCAAAATTGTCGACACACAATAGTCTTTCAGTTAAAGGAGTACTGACACGAATTTTTGACATTCTCGTATTGTTGCTGTAAATGAAAGCACTGGCGTGGAAAACCCCAAAAACAGTGTCATGGTGGCCCGCAACACAATGAATATATTTTTAATACGGCTCCCTTAAAAGCTGACTTTCGGTTTCGATTTCGAGGGGGCGGTTTCCTTGTGACGTATCAACCTAGTCGGACGATGTCTGAGCCACGTAGGGACAGAAATTCTTCATAGCGTCCCTGCAACTCTGTTGTCTTTGGTCAATTACACCTGAGGCACGCAAACAACGGCAATTTCACGGTCGTACAGTGACTCTGACCGCGATTTCGGCGATTTTTAAGAGCCCGTGTTCATACGTCATCGTAGTGTCCATTGCAATGGGGCTGGCTTGCTGTGCTGGGCGACGCGAACTTTAAAACCAAATTAAAATATTTTGTACGTGTTTCCTGGCTTCCGCGTGCGGAGGGCGTTAACGATACATGGCTAGGAAACGAAAAATGTATATTTTGCGCCGCCGCAAAATCGTGTCAGTACTCCTTTAAAGGAGTACTGGCACTAATTTTTGACATTCTCGTATTGTTGCTGTAAGTGAAAGCACTGTCGTGGAGAACCCCAAAAAGAGTATGATGGTGCCTCGCAACGCAATGAGTATATTTTTAATACGGCTCCCTTAAAAGCCCACCTTCAGTTTCGATGTCGAGGGGGCGGTTTCCTAGCGACGTGTCGACATAGTCGGACATACGTCTAATTCACGCAGGGACAGCAATTCGTGATAGCGTCGCTGTAACTCTGTCATCTGTGGTTAGTTACACGTGGGGCACTGTGATGATTTGAGCAGGTTCTTGAACAGATTCGTTTGAACGACTCTCTCAGGTAAAACCTCCGAGAGTCTAATCGAGGACAAAGCCGTTCATATCACTAGATAACAAAACACAAAGATTTTAATGCGAACAGAGTGAATGGAAAGTTTAAGAAAAGGAAAAAGAGAGAAAGAAAGTTATACACGGAAAATTCAAGAAATTTTCTATAAGCGGCATGCAAGTGTGAGGAGTTCGAACGCGAATCGTTCAGTGGCGAGGGGCAGAGCGACAAAGAAGGTTCTCGTGGTCTCACTACATCTCATTGCGCTTGCGTGAAGACAAGACGATTGGAGCGTAGGAGGCTAGTCAAGGTGATGACGCCGGGGTGCTGGTCGCGACGGGTGACGACGGATGAGCCGCTGAGAGGCTCGTTCAGATGTTAGAGGCCTCCTGGCTGGCCTCGTGTCACGAAGCTCGGGCCCGCAGCCCTACTGCTCCGGAGCTGCCCGAATGAATAAGCTTCTGTTGGTTGCCGGCCACAATCCGTGCACCACGGGAGCTTTCTGGACAACCGCCGACACGAGTTCCGAGAGCAGGAAGAGATGAACAGGACGCCCCGGACGGGTGAAGGCCTAGTGGCTCGGATCTGGACTCCGACTGCCGCCTTCAGTGCCCGGCCCGGTAGATGACCTGCCCGCTTCGCTTTCTGGAACCGCTCTCCCTGAATCCGATCCCGCCAGGTCTTCGTTGTTTTCATTGGCCACCACTAGGAACCCGTGTTCTTCAGCCATTGGGCGCTGGGAACCCCGTGGCTCTTCTTGATTGGGTCCTCTTTTCTCTTATTTTGTAGGACCATGCCTTTCGTCCTTCGTCTTCATCTTCCTCTGTCACTCCCATTTTGATCGCGCACTTTTTAAACTGCGCACTTAACTTATCACAAGGAGCCCCCTTTCGATTAAGTTTTTTTTTTTTTAAGAGAAAAAGAAAACTGCTGAGAAGTGCGCGTCGCGTCACGCATATGTCCACACACACACACCGAGAGTTTACACAAATACACTTAAGGTACCTTCACACTATGGTATAAATGACAGACTCCACATAACTTCACAGTTCACAACCAATATAAACACATCCACACTGATACATATATATACATCACTCATTAACAAGGAGCTTAAAGTTGAGTTCAAGAGAGAGTCCACAAGCAGGTTCTTTTATAGATTCGTTTTCGGACGACTCTCCCAGGCGAAGCCTCCGAGAGTCTAATCAAGGTCAAAGCCGTTCTTCACACAACACAACACACAAGGCTTTTAATTCAAACTATAGCAAAGAAAGGAAAGCTAAACGACGAGCACTTGAGGGACAAAAGAAGACACCACACAATTAAGAAAGTAGCGCGCTCTATAGGAGCTACGCGAGCCCTGGAAGTTTCTATTCTGTAAGGGTCCGGCAGTGACGTGCAGTGGCGACGTGGCGAAAGAAGTTGATGGCTCACCAAATCGTCAATGAGGTTGACTGAAGACAAATGAGCGAAGTGCAGCAGACCTACGAAGAACACGATGCCAGATGTTTGATGGCGACGGAGGACGTGGGCGGTTAGGCAGCTCGATGATATGGTACCGGCATCTTGGCCAGGCGTCTCGGTGTGGAACTCGGGCCCGCAGCCCGACTGTTCACACTATGCCTGCGGGCACAAGATTCAGGAAGTCCTCGCCTGCAGCTTGCGAGCCACTGGGATTCCGATGGCTGGGATCAGGTCAGCAGGAGGTCCCGGTCGGGTGAAGCCCTGGTGGCTCGGGTCCGGAACCCGACTGCCGTCTTCAACGCCCGGCCCGGTGGACGATCCGCTGCCTTCCTCGAACTCCCCTGCCTGGAACTCTTTCGTGGAGCCCCCGAGAATCCCGATGCCGCAAGCTTTTCTTGTCTTTCCGCTTACTTGTTCCTGTCTGATTGGCCACCGCTGTGCCACCGTGTTATTCAGCCAGTGGCCGCTAGGAACTCCGTGGATGTTTGTGGTTGGCTGCCTTGTTTTCTGGTCCTATTTAATTTTGCAAGGGCACGCCTTTCTCATTCGTCGTCGTTTTCATGTGCCGTCCTCCCGGTCCGCGAGCGCCTTCTCACGTCGTCTTCTTTTTCATTGCATCCCTTCTTTTGCTTTTCGCGCGCACTTTTCGAAATCACTCTGGTCGCGCACTTCACACATCACAGGCACGCAAACAACGACAATTTCACGGTCGTCCAACGACTCCGACAGCGATTCAGCGATTTTTGAGAGACTGTGCTCATACGTCATCGCAGTGTCCATTGCGCTGGGGCTGGCTTGCAGTGCTGTTCGACGAAAACTTTAAAACCAAACTAAAATATTTTGTACGTGTTTCCTGGCTTCCGCGTGCGGAGGGCGTTAACAATACATGGCTAGGAAACGAAAAATGTATATTTTGCGCCGCCGCAAAATCGTGTCAGTACTCCTTAAAGGAGTACTGACACTAATTTTTGACATTCTCGTATTGTTGCTGTAAGTGAAAGCACTGTCGTGGAGAACCCCAAAAAGAGTATCATGGTGCCTCGCAACGCAATGAGTATATTTTTAATACGGCTCCCTTAAAAGCCCACCTTCAGTTTCGATGTCGAGGGGGCGGTTTCCTAGCGACGTGTCGACATAGTCGGACATACGTCTAATTCACGTAGGGACAGCAATTCGTGATAGCGTCGCTGTAACTCTGTCATCTGTGGTTAGTTACACGTGGGGCACGCAAACAACGACAATTTCACGGTCGTCCAACGACTCCGACAGCGATTTTTGAGAGACTGTGCTCATACGTCATCGCAGTGTCCATTGCGCTGGGGCTGGCTTGCAGTGCTGTTCGACGAAACGGAGGGCGTTAACAATACATGGCGAGAAAACGAAAAATGTATATTTTGCACCGCCGTGAAATCGTGTCAGTTCTCCTTTAAGACCACTGACATGATTTCGCCAATTACTGCTCAGACATTTTTTAGACTTTCTTATTTAGCTTCTAAAGGACCCCTAGCACTTCTTGTAGGGTAATTAATGTTCTCTTTCATCAGGAGAGTCTGGTCGCTTTGGATTTTCTCGTGATTTTCCTGCTTCACACCATTACGAAGAAGTTCAGCTTTTCACTAGCGCACTGCCCTCTTTTGTAACACTGCATTATGCAATACTGTCTTGGCAACTAATCGTGGAAGATACTCCAATTCAATGTAGATAATGGCATCCCACGTGTCGTTTCCACATGTTTTCATTTTTGAAGCATCTGCAACAAATCTCGGACACCCAAGATTCCATCAAGTGACGCACGTTGAGTGACTCCACGTTTTTGTCCCCAATGAAACTGACGTGAGCGCCAAAATAATTGCTTTCCAGGCTGTTTTGGAGCTGTTTGGAGGAATTTTTGCCAATTTTCATGTTTTTGGAGCAGCTCGGAGCAGGAAAACTGAATTTCTACAGGTGTTGAAGGAAAAAATTTCAAGGGTTTTCAAGGACTTTCAAGGCCCTATTGGAGGATTTTCAAGGCCCTTTTCTAAAGGTTAATATTTTTTTTATTTCATGTTGAAGTATCAAGTAATACTCATGAAAGGTCCCGCACATTTACTGCCCAAATAAATTATTACAATGCAAACTTGCTTGCATTGTACACAAAAATAGTTTACCAAGTATAACACAAATTTGTTCGTATCACACAGAATAGAAAACAGTTCTATTGTCCAAAATTGCTTCTAGTTCACAAAGCACACAGGATTAGCTCTTAAGAGCCACCCACTTTAGGGGAGCTCCAGTAGCTTCTGCTGAATTTCGAGCTTGACTGAGTGTAGCTCGGCCGTCTTTTCCTTTGCAGTCTTTCTCAGGCTATTTGACTTGAGAAAAAAAGGCATCTGCAGAATTACCATCAACGTGGAACCATCAACGTGGCATCTGCAGAATTACCATCAATGTGGAATTACCATCGTTTTCGACCATTTAAAGTATTCGGGGCCCGCTCACAGAGTTAACCCTACAAGAGACGGCAATCGGCTGTCAGCGCATGACCCGCGTTCCCTGGCTCGTAAGTGCTCGTGCGCCGGCGCTCGCTCTCTCTGAGGGCGACTCGGCGCCGCCACTCAGTAATAATGACTGATGCATCGCACACATTAACAGCACGAGACAAGAGCGAAGAACACAACGGTAATGACATGCAAGTGGAGACTTCACAAAATCGGCAAGAAAAGTGGACGTATGACGAGATCAGTGGACAGACAATAAGCATACAGGAAAAGTGGCAGACATGGCAGAGAAAAGGAAAGAACGCTCAGGCGCGTATACAACCCACAGGTGCGTATACAACCCACAGGCGCGTATACAACCCACAGAAGCGGATGCACAACCGCAGCGTGCGCAGGGGGATGGAGCAACAAATTCTGCCGCGGTAGACGTGCCACGTTACAGAAAACCGAGACTTCCACCCTTGCCGCTGGACGACACGAAGATTATCTACAGACCCCAGGTTGACTTACAACTTCCGAAGTGGTTCTTATTGGCAGTGACTCACGCAATTGGCCGAGCGAGCAAGATGTCCCAAAAAGACTTCTATGACAACATCCGGATTCAAGTGCAGCACGTTGAGAATCTAATAATTGCAAGTACACCAAACAAAGACATAGCGTACAACATGCTCCTCAAGATCACCAGCATCCAGCTTGGAGGGTCCATTTACGCAGTCAAAGCCAACGTCAGGACACCAGAAGGTATCAGCAAAGGTGTAATCTACAACATCCTGCCAGGAACAAGCGAAGAAGAGCTACTGCAAGGGATACGAGTATCTGCAAGGTACACGGTCCTAGCAGCGCGCATGCTTGGACGATCTTCAACGGCGCTCATCTACTTCGATGGACCACACGTCCCATACAACATCATATATCAGTGCTGTGACTACCGCAGCAAACCGTACCGCAAATCCGTTCAATACTGCCGAACCTGCGGAGAGCTGGGGCATCGCCAAGATATCTGCCCGAAACCTCTCATTAAGTTCTGCTATAAATGCGGGAAGGAAAATCAACTGGAAGACCACGATTGTCGACCGGCTTGCAAAATCTGCCAGCAACCTCATGAAACAGCGGGAAAAGAGTGGCGACAAAAACTCAAACTGAACCCGCCACCGTACAAGATCAGACTGCACTGGGAAAACAAACTCGAAGAGCAGCAGCGTAGATGGAACCTCAGTTCAGACTGAGTTCCCGGAACTACCCGTACCCAGCAACGTTTTGCCGTCTACTGAACAGGTATCGCGAAAAGACTCCACACCACCAGGCAGGGAGAAAGCCAGGTCCAAGTCAAGGTCAAGGTACAGATCCCGCACCCCTAACCCCCAGAAGCGAGTCACTTACTCAGACGGTGCAGCAAGAAATGCGGGAGCGCAAGAGCCCACAGAAACTGAGAGACATCTGGTAGCGCAACTCCAAGAACAGCAAGCCCTCATCGAGAAGCTCCTCCGAAGATGCAAAGAAAATGACACCGCTAATCAAGCTTCCAAGCCTCAAGGAGCTCCACCCATTACGGAAGATCGAGTCAAGGAAATCGTTGCAATGGAGGTGTGAAAGCAGACCCAGGAGATCATGGCTACTTTCGCAAGGGAGATTACGCACAGCTCCAGCAACACATCACCGTTCAGCTGGCTCCTATCCTTGCTACCTTCCAAGAACTCAGCACTTTCGTGTCCTATGCAAAGCAAAACCACGTAACAAAAGCCACCGTGGAAAAGATGCTCAACAGCACCGAGGCGGCTCGCAAGAAAGCACGTAAAGACCTCCACAATGCGTCCCGACCGTCCATGACAGTAGGCGAAGATCGCGAAACTGCACAAGATGGCGAGTAGCACCAATAGATTCCCACAACCCCCAATGAAGATTTGGCAGTGGAATTGCCGCTCTATCCGATCCAAAAGAACAAACCTTCAGGAACTGACTAAACAGGACCACCCAGACATCATCGCCATTCAGGAAACGTATCATACCAATTTCCGCATACAGGGATACGACACACATTCCGGATCCCAAAGAACAGCAATCCTAACGAAGAAATGTCTCACAACGAACCATCACGCAGTGCAGGGAACGACCATAGAACACACCCTCGTGGAAGTGCAACCTGAGAAAAAGGTACATCAAAGCCTATGCGTACTATGCTTGTACAGCCCGCCAAGAGATTCGCTATCGGATTTCGGAAAGCTTGTCTCAGACGTCAGGAGACTCACGAAAGGCCATAAACTAGTAATAATGGGGGATTTTAATGCCCCCCACAGCATGGGGTTATCGGCACATGACCAAGAAAGGAGCACGGGTGCACGATACAGCGCAGCACAATCACCTAACCCTCTGGAATGACCCTAAGCTAACGACTCGTATAGGCAGTAGCGTTTCCAGGGACACAAATCCCAACCTTACATTTACAACAGGAATATCAAAGGCTGAATGGACACGTCTAGACAAATGTCTCAGTAGCGACCATCATATCTTTCGGCTAGAAATCATGCACCATAAGAATCCAATTAGGACCGGAACGGCAAGGCTGACCGACTGGAATGCGTTTCGCAAAGATGACATACAGGACAACATTAAAAATATCGAAGAGTGGCTCATGGAAGTGGTCAAGACGGCGCAAGAGCACACTAATGAAATTCAACTCACAGTGGATCAACTAGCAGTTGACTCTGACTTGTTACATCTTTGGGATGCCAGAAGAGGACTACTGCGACGATGGAAAAGCATGAAACACAACCGTAAACTCAAAAAGTGGATCGCCCTTATAACAAAACAAGCAGAAGAATACCTAGACAAGCTCAGCAGGCAAAACTGGCTTATGCTGTGCGACCAACTTCAGGGCACACTCAGCACGAAAAAGACTTTGCATATATTGCGAGCCCTTCTGTCTACTACCAAAACGAAAACCCATCAGCGACATGACCTCAACAAAATCATTCGCTGCTATTCTGGAACCGAGGCAGAACTTTTGGAAGAAATCAGGCATAAGCTGGTCGGAGACACTGCGCCCATGGCCACCGCACCCCAACAGTACAATGGCGAACCAAATCCGGCCCTCGACAACCCTTTCACCCTTCACGAACTCCACGCCGCTCTTGCGAAATTGACCCGTAACACGTCGCCAGGCAATGACAGAATAACTAACAAAATATTGCGAAATCTCCCTGACAAGGCCTTAAATGGACTCCTTGAGTACATGAACAAGTGCTGTGAGAAAGGTGAGCTGCCACCAGTATGGAAGCATGCCGATATCATTATGATACCGAAACCTAACAAGCCGCTACAAATCAGTAACTTGCGACCGATATCCCTTACTTCCTGCGTCGGAAAACTCTTCGAACATATGGTTCACGATCGCTTCATGCCATACCTTGAAGACTCAGGACTGATGCCTAACACAATGTTCGGCTTCGGGGAGCTCCTGTCAGCGCAGAACATGCTACTACAGTTCAAGTAGGACCTCCTGGACCACCTAGAACGCCACAAAAAGTTCCCAGTTTTAGCGATTGATGTAAAAGGAGCATTCGATAATGTGAAGCATGAAGCAATTCTCCAAAATCTGCAAGACACAAAGTGCGGAATCCGAATGTACCAATACATAGAGAATTTCCTCAAAGACCGCACGGCCACGGTTGGTATCGGCAACCTCCGCAGCGACGAGTTCAAGATGGCCAACAATGGCACTCCACAAGGGTCAGTGATTTCACCTATGCTCTTCAATATTGCCATGATTAAACTCCCTCAACAGCTCCATGATATCGAAAGTCTAAGCCATGCAGTATACTCCGATGACAACTTTTTGGACTAAAGCACCCACAACCGGCAGGCAGCGATGTGCCCTACAAGAAGCGATCGATTTGACAGAACAGTACCTCGCCAAATGCGGTCTCGAATGCGCCCCTGAAAAATCAGAACTGCTTATACTCAAGGCAAGGACCCGAGGAAGAACTCCTGCCTACGTTGCTTCCGACCCCAAGGTTACACTCCGAGGAATCGACATCCCACAAGTTGACTCCCTCCGAGTGCTTGGTCTCGCAATACATAAAGACGGTTCCGGTGCCACCACACTTCCGAAGCTTCAGAAGACCGTAACACAAGTCACTCATCTCATTCGGCGCATAACCACTCAAAGAAGAGGATTCAAAGAGCACGAAACCATCCAGATAATACAAGCCCTCCTCATAAGCAGGAGTACATATGGTACCCCTTACCTACCTCTCAAAAAGGCTGAAATTGAAAAGCTCAACATAATGATCAGAAAAGCTATCAAGAGCGCCCTGGTACTTCCCAGTACGACTTCAACCTCCAAACTTCTCAAACTTGGCGTCCATAACACCTGGGAAGAAATGAGTGAAGCACACAAGGCTGGCCAGCTGGAGCGTCTTAAGCTGTCTCAAACAGGCAGAGCAGTACTTCGCAAATTAGCATACAGCGAAAACTTTATCGCAGCATCCGATGTGAAAGAACGTTTACCAGCACTTCTCCGAGACTTCATCTCAGTCGATCGAATACCTCGCAACATGCACGCAACATACCACAAAGACAGAAGACAAGCTAGAATTCGATGGTTAAACAAGAAATACTCCAATGATCGGGACACGAGATATGCAGATGCGGCAAAATATCCAGGCAGAAGTGCGTACGCAATAAGTGTGACCAACAACCAAGGGAATGAGCTAACCTCTGCTACCATAGCGGCCAGAAATCCAGAAACGGCGGAGGAAGTTGCCATCGCCCTCGCCATTACCACATGCAAGGAAACAGCTGTAGTATTGAGCGACTCGCAAACCACATGTAGAAACATTCAGAAAGGCCGCGTCTCTGCTGTCGCAGTCAAGATCCTAAAACAACTAGACATTTGACAACAACTACCGACTGGAAAGGCGCCAATATCCACAACCACATCCAAAATTAAGCAAGGAAGAAGCCACGTCCCTGGTGTGCCCACACCGCGAAAACAACGCTGAAGATGATGCTCCAGAACCCCCAGAAGAGAATGAAGAAATGTGGGAGGCAATGTTAACGGCCCAGAGCTTGGAGGACCAGCGAGGTCTGGTGGACTGGGCACGGGCCGCGGCATCAGCCAACGGCTTTCTGGACTGAGAGAGCCGCCCACCTTGGGCGACAATCGCCGTTTCTAAAAATAAATGTTTATTCCTCCTTTTCATTGCATCAAGCTCTTCCTCTATGCAGTGCTTATTTCTCTGCTGTGAAGCCTCAAGGTCCTGCTCTTTCTGCGCTTCCAAGTACGCTCCATACTTTTGCCCAGCTGCCGACACAGCAATCCACAGCTCCTTGGTGATTGGAACTTGTAGAATACCACCTGCCTTCTCAACTGCATCACGCACAATCCGTTGTGAAACATGAAATGTCCTTCAGATTTTCTACGCCCACCTGTCGGTTCCCACTGAACCCACGTTCAACAGTTGCCTGGCCATGACTAAGTACAAGCAGAAGTTTCACAATCGCCCATACCACTGAACTGAGGTCCAGCTTGAACTGAATTTGGGCAGATCATAGTAGAACTCGTCCAGTCTGTCAGCAATCTTGTCAAACTGCCTAAGTTCATGCTTATCGTTGAGGAGCGGTATACTCTGTCAACACTGTGTCCTGAAGGTGGTCGGCCATTCTACCTGCAGTGATGAGGGTGTCTGACACCTTTCTGAAACCTGCGATACATTCATCTGGAACACGTGTCGTGGCTCCAGTGAGAAAAGGCCCCTAACAAGTGCAAACTTCAAGGGGCTTCACTCTAGGATGTTTCGAGTAGCACTAACCAAAAACTGTTTACATTCCATCCGGAACTGAAACACATCCTTCGAGCTTACTCGGGAAGCCTTGATAATCTGCTTGGCTTTGTAGCCAATGTCCACCTTTTCAAGTGGAACATGGTTGTCAGGATTACCAATATCAATCTTTAGCAGGGCCACAATTACTTTGGCAGAAAGGATAGAACACTTCAAAAACTTCGTGAGTAGCTTCCTCAAAAGTTTCTAAATCACTAGCAACGAAAAAAACCATTGCTTTGTCTGTCTGGTACTCTACCAGCTGTGCTCCGACAAGTTCTTAAACGAGACATTTCGGCAGGTTCACATCTTTTTTTCTAGCAGCCTCAATGTACTTTTTGATGTCAGACCGCACCAACAGTGCTCTCGCAATTACAGGGGCACAAACTTGAGGGGGAAGGTGCATTGGCCCGTGACTGCCGAAAAGTCCTCTCTACGTGTTGGACCATCTTAAAGTGAGCTTAGGCTGAACAGCAGGCAGTCAAGTCCCTACTTAGTAGTTGCAACTCCCGCCCTCTAGGCGTTCCGCACCGTGTGAAGCCCACAAGTACTGTTGGAGGCCTTTGAAGAACTTCGGAATCACATTTGGACCAGCCATACATATCTAAATAATCTTTGCGAGAGGCAAGGGCGCTAAGCAACTTTTCCTGAATGTCATCAGCGGTAGAATCGCCCATAAAAATGGAGGTATAATACCTGCTTGCCACTTTGCGAGAAGAATCCCAACACCACAGATGCACATCCATTTGCTTAATTTGCAAGCAGTCATTTGCAGACTCATCAAAAAGTACTACAAAGAATTCGCACTGTTGTATCTCTCACTGCAAAGCCGAAAGAAAGAAAGGCCCCAGACCATGGCATGTCACGCAGGCACATTTCTTCTTGCCATAACAAAACGCCTTTGCTACTTCACTGTCCGGGAACATCCGTCGGAATAACTCCCCTGCTTGGGACGACATCCGGTATGACGTATGGGACGTGACTACTTTCAGGGTCCAAAGAATTTCGGCGTCAGTAACAGGCTCGTGCACTTTACAAGCATCGTTTAAGCTTGGCAACAGCTCCCGAGGCATTGCGCTTGGTGCCTGCAATGGAGGCGCGGAAATGAACTGCTTTGTCATGACAGGAGTTGGGTAGCGTTCCAGTGCGCTAGGTTCATTGCACAAATGTGCTTGACACTTTTCATATGGCTGATACTCCTGTCACACGGGCACTTTCAAGGTCCTTTGAACTAAAGCTTCTTTACTTGAAAGATCGGGCGCGCTGTCACATGGGCGCGCGGAGGGAGCATTAGTTGAAAGGAGCTTCCAGCTGAGGGAGTCCGTGTTTGTCCCTTGAGGCTCTAAAGGACAACCCTCGTGCCCAGGTGGCAGACGGCAGAAAAACATGTTTTACCTTGGAGCCAATCCAACGCGCTGTAGCGGTGACGTTGTGGTCAGCTGCTGGGGTGGTGTGGCTAGCTGGGCCTGGGTGTCAAGATTTTGTCTGCTGCAGGCCGAGGTGTCTTTGGCATATCTTTTTCGTACCAACCACCGGCGATACATTTTTCTACTGCACATTGGAGAGCATGCGTCCTGTGCCAGTGCATTTGTAACTGTTGGGCAAACGTCAGCCAAGTATTTGAATGTTATCGGCGTAAGGTGATAGCAGAGAGCATTTTTTCCTTGAGAAGATTCGGCACATGGCGCTAAGCTGGGTGCTGCGATGAATATTTGATCCTCACACGCTGAGTGTCTCGTCGCACGTGTTTGGAGATGTTGCGATTGAAAAACAATCAAGAACAGCAACAAAAACGGACTCGAAGCACACTTATCCGGCAAAATACGGTGTACACAGCGGCGCACTGCTACCACTACATCCGTGTTTGGCGAAATTTTCCCCTACATTTAGGTGTGCACATTGTTTTAGCGGTGTCCAAAAACAAAAAAAAATGATAAGAAAAAAAATGCACGCACAAATAATTTATGGGGGCATCAGTGCCATATTATTTTTCTCATTTAGGAGCGGTAGGCGCGCCAAGCGTACGTTGTGGCTTTTGTTAAAAGCTTCAACGGAAACCGTGTAGCACAGACTCGGCTCCCTTGAGCTAATGTTCCTTGGAAGTCGCTATGCTCCTTTACCTCAAAGGAGCTTTGGTATGCCCGTGAGACTGGGGTATGATTCATCCAATACCAGTCACATCGAACGCTTTGCCGCAGTGCTTCCACTTATCCCAATGCAAACTCGTTGTGTGAGGTCCGATCCACTGCTTGTAGTCGTGGTATAGCCACGTAGGCTGGAAGTTGCTTTTCCGGGCATTGTTGATCAGCACATCACTTCACACAAGACATGGTTATTTAGAAAAGTGTTGACACCAAGGAGGCACGACTACGGTAAAGCCAGCACACGGGTATGACCGCGTGGTACGGCGGGCGCTTGCACGGATCGCACCGCACGACCAGTGTTGCCAGCCGCCAAATGAGAGTGTGCTATATTACAAAAACCGAGACCTTTTTTTTTTTCACTGCAATTCAGAACATTTTCGTTACAAGAAAATTTCACCAACAAAAGGCGTTTCTAAAGGCCTTGAAAACAGGCTTTTGAAATTCAAGGTTATGCAAGGTTTTCAAGGACCTGTGCGCACCCTGGGAATTGTGTCAAAACTGCAATATGAGCAGCTGTCTCACCCCTGGAATAGGCAAAAGACCAAAGTTATGCTCAATAGCCTAGCTAACGAACAGGAATTTAAAATCAACAGTGAACCCTTAGAAGGTGTGAATTAATGTGTATACCTGGGACAGTCACTAACTGGAACTCCTACCTATGAAAAAGAAATTCTCCATAGAATAAGGGTGGGCTGGAGCACACCCGTATTCTATGGAGAATTTCTTCATTGCGAAATCATGACTAGAAACTTGCCGCTCTCACTTAAGCGAAAAGTATTCAATCACTGCATTCTCCCAGTACTAACGTACTGTGCAGAAACGTGGAGGACAACGAAAAAACTAGAGATGATACTAAGGAGCACGCAATGTGCAATGAGAAGAAAAATGACAGGTGTAATACTAAGAGATAAAAACGAGCAGAATGGATCAGGGAACAGACAGGAGTAGCCGATACTATTATATCAATTAAACGAAAGAAGTGGACCTGGGCAGGACATGTCATGAGGAGAAAAGATAACAGATGGACAGTAAGAGCGACGGAATGGATACCAAGAGAGGGAAAACGCAAGAGAGGTAGGCAAACGTTTAGATGGAGCGATGAAATTAAAAAGTTTGCGGCCATAAAGTGTAGCCAACTCGCTCAGCGCGGCGAGTATCATCAGCCTACGCATCATGTGCGTCGTTCAGTGCGGGACCGGGAGCAACATATAAACTACAAAATCTATGCGCGCCAAAGACCGCCGCGCCACTAGTTCGTTTTTTAGCCAGTAACCATTCAACAGCGCCCGAACCTCGTAGGAGGCGGCCATTTTGATGCCGATGGCAATATGGTAACGGTGTCATTCGTTCGCACTCAATTCTAACGCGCATGCTATTTTTGGACCCGTTTTGTCGGAAAAAAGGAGAGCGTTAGATTTGAATAAATACGGTAAGAGATATCCATGACAATTCTATATCTTACTGCACAATATTTTCAGGGGACATTGTCAATGCATACAGGCCAAGATCCTTGACCAGCGCGAATGGCAAGCTAAGAGAATGTAGGAAAAATAGGGCTGTAATGATTTGCCTGGGAGAAATTAGCCTGCTACGTCATCACAGAATGGCTTTAGGCGAGGGCTTTTAGCTGTTGTACAACCTACCAAACTTACAACGCAAAAATATACATGAATTTCGTGAAGCAATCAATTCAGGACAGTTATTTAACCATCTTTATTGATTTTTCACAGTATTTAAGGGGGGACATGACAATGGGAATGCTCAATTTGATCAAAATTCTCCATATTTCAATTTATTTTCTTTCATGATGCTTGGACCTTCTTTTACCTTGTGGAGGAATAACTATCAAGTGAAGCACGCACAAAACAAACGCACAGATATACACCGTACGAGCGCGAATAAGCTGTCACAATGGATACTCTCAGTTTGAACAGCGCTCCTGTTGCAAAGGCGGCTGCCCGTTGCCCTCCTCGCGCCATCTTGCTGGTAATGGAGAAACTCTATAAGCGCCTGCAGTCTCCGAGTCCTGCCAGCGGCAAAGGGTGTGTGTATAATGCTCGCGCTGCTCTCAGTGATGTGATTGGCTGAAGCCGTTTTGTAGCAGCTTTTTGGAGCAGCCAAAAGGGCATTTTGGAGCAGCTCAAGGCTCACTGCCAAGTGGAGAAACTGACTTTACGAGAAGTAAAACAGTAAAATAAGGAGAAAGACACCCGTGTACTTAGATGCACATTAGAGAACCCCAGGTGGTACAAATTATTTTGGAGTTTCCAACCACGGCGTGCCTCATAATCAGATCGTGGTTTTGGCACGTAAAACCTCATAATTTAATTAAATTAGAGGGAATTGTGCAACATCATATATTGGCCCAAATAACTAATTTTAGAACTTCAGCATCATTTAATTTATATGGTCAGTGTTGTGTTATAAGCTGCCAAACTCCTATAGGACAGCACTTCTAAATGGACAACAAGAAAGTCACTGGAACTGCAGCATTCCAAGCTCGTCATTGTCCGGTAGTTCGACATGACCACCCACGCGCTCATGTTTTCCTTGCTTTTTGGCGCGAAGTGTGCAATGGCGATGAAGATCGATGTCGACGTGAGGACTGATGTCACTCGCAATTGTGCGGTGCGTGGACGTTTCGACCTCGAGATATTGGTTTCGTTTTCGGTACGTGAAAACACGCGTTTGGCGCAGAATAGCAAAAATGTAGCGGGATGTAGCAGGATTTGCCTTTTGGCGCACTTTGGCGCAATTGGCGCAGCTATCACATCACTGTGCTCTTTGTGGCGTAGTGGTTAGCACCACGCACTGTGGAGTGAGAGGTTGCTGGTTCGATTACACGCGTCGAAAGCATTTATCCGAATTATTTTTCTTTGGGACTTTTATCAGTGCTGACGTAATAGTATCTGGACGTAATCAGTGCTGAAGGCCGAACACCTTCAGCACTCATTACGTGACCGAGGAATCATAGTTCCTCGAAGGCATACTGACATTTCTCTGGCTTAATGGTGAAGTCCGCTGAGCGAATAGGCTCCAACACTAGCCGTAGGTGCTCTAGATATTGATCGAATGTCGCGGAAAATACATCATCCAAATACACTAAGCACGACTGCCATTTCAATCCAGCGAGCAGTGTCCATCATTTGCTGGAACGTGGCTGGTGCAGAACAGAGGCCGGAGGGAAGAGCTTTAAATTCGTAGAGGCCGTCTGGAGTTACGAATGCTGTCTTTGACATGGTCTTGCTCATCCACCTCTATTTGCCAATATCCGCTCTTGAGGTCTAGAGAGGAGAAAAACTTTGCACCATCGCAGCCGATCTAACGTATCGTCAATACGTGGAAGGGGGTACACATCCCGCTTAGTTATGCCGTTTAATTTCAGACAATCGACAAAGAATCGAAGTGTGTTATCTTTTTCTTAACGAGCACTACGGGAGACTCCCACGGACAGTTGGAAGCCTGGATGACATCATCTGCAAGCATCTCGTGTACTTGTTTCTTGATTGCCTCTCTTTCCTTAAGGGAAACTCGATACGGGTGCTGGTCTACTTGTTTCTTGATTGCCTCTCTTTCCTTAGGGGAAACTCGGTACGGGTGCTGGCATACCGGCCTCGTGGCTTCTTCCGTTATTATTCTGTGCTGTGTAATAGATGTACGACGCACCTTCGAGGATGTGGAGAAGCAGTCAGAGAAGTCGTTGATAAGGGCAGCTATCTGTTCTTTTTGTATTTCTTGGAGTTTAGGCTTAATGCTTATTGATGCGTCGACACTGCGAGTTCCTCGAATGGTGGTCAGCATGACTGCATAGTTCCGTCGCCGCATGGAACTCGTGAAAATAGGCAATAGCTGTTCCCTGAGCGATGTGCTCGAATCCATTTCCGAAATTTGTAAGCATGATATCTGCACGGCCATTGATTAGGCGAACAAGGCCTCGAGCCACACAAATTCCTTTGTTCAAAAATAGCCCTACGTTTCCATCCGCTATGGCTTCGCGGTCGTGAAATCGTTCATTCTCCACGAGAACGATTATTCTGCAGCGGGACGGCACAGTTACATCATCTTCGACGACGCGCAGTGCTGTAAGACGCACCCTGCGAGGCCGGGGACTTCCCACACGCCGGATGTGTAAAAAAATGTTATTTCTCTCTCTGTAAGGCTCCTCAGAATCCTCTGCAGGTAGAGCTTGTTCTGTTGAGAATGACACACTCGACGTACGGATGTTAATTATGGCACCGGTTGCTTGCAAAAAATCCATCCCTAGTATGAGGTCTCTTGAACATTCTGGCAGTACAATGAAGTCTGACACGTAAGTAAATCCTCTTATCGTTAGCCTTGCCGTGCATCTACCAATGGGCGTAATAACGTGACCCCCCGCTGTGCGTATCTGTGGTCCTGTCCACTGCGTCACAACTTTTTTCAGTTTCCTCGCCATATCGTAGCTTATTACAGAATAGTCAGTGCCTGTATCGACCAATGCATTCAGCTCAATTCCGTCTACTCTCAACCTCAAGTCTGATGCGACCTTTTCGTTACTGCACCCGTCTACCCAAAATATCTCATTATCGTACTGAAACCGTGATGGAGGATCTTCGTTACAGCGATTATCAGCGGCCTCACCTCCACAGGTCGCTTGCTTCAGTTTTTCTGCTGTGGGCTTGGTGAACGACGCCTCGACAGTCGCTAATCTGCGCCTGGACTGGCCGATCGGTAGCGCATGGGTGATGGCGACCGTGGTTGATGCTGACGGGGACTAACGGGGCTTTGGCGCGCCGACAGGTACTCCTCAATCTCCACTGGTCGTTCTCAGTTTCGGGGGCAAGGTGCACTCATGGGAAAACCCCTTAATCCAGCTTGACGGTACGGACAGAACCTACACAAATGGCCAGCTTCCCCGCAGTGGAAACAAAGAGGCCTGCTCTCGTGGTCATGCCAAACGTCACACTTCCTGGGCCGTTGCTCCACAAAACAAGCGGTGCTACGTGCTGGAGGCCTGTAGGAAACCGTTGGTTCGAATACACGAGGGGCTCTACGTGCTGTTGGAGGGTAGGCAACGGTGGTAGCCACTGGTGTACTGCTCTGTATCGCGGGTTGTCTCATCACATCAGCATATGATGGCGTGCTCCGAATCTGCTGTGGCTCCAGCTCTGGATCCCGTATAACCTGCCTCAGTTCATCCCAAACAACATCGACGACAGATAAGGCAGGGGGAGCCTGAGGTACGTGTAGCTTCCTTAGCTCTTCCCCGATGACTGACCTGATGAGCTCTTGCAGTACTTGATAGTCGTTCCGTGAGCCTCCAGAAAAGACGTGCAGACGCGAAGCTTACGTCGCTGTTGTACTGGCGAGCCCGCTGTTCCAGCATCTTCTCAATGGCTGTTGCCTCGAACCTGAACTTGGCAACCGTACGCAGTGTATTACGGACGAGAACCGCGAAAAGCTCTTGCTTCACGCCCCTGATGAGATGGCGCAGCTTTTTGTCTGTGCTCATATTGGGATCAGCACACCGAAACAGGCGGGACATGTCCTCTATGTACATGGCCGCATTCTTGTTCGTGAGCTGGTTCCTTCCTTGAAGTGCCATTTCCGACTTTTCTTTACGATCTGTGATGGCAAACGTTTCTATTGCTTGCCTTCAGAATTCTTCCCAACAGATCAAAGAAGATTCGTGATTTTCGTACCACGTCTTAGCAAAGTCTTCCGGAGCGAAATAGACATGACGGAGCTTCTGTCTCTTGTCCCATCCATTGACACTTGCCACTCTCTCAAAAAGTTCCAGCCAGTCTTCGACGTCTTTAAACGAGTCTCCGTGGAACGTCGGTGGCTTGCGAGGTTGGCTTATGACCATTTCTGGCTCTGGTACCTGGGTTGTCATCGTGGCGGCGTCCGTAGTTTGACTCTCGCTCGGTGGGAAGAGAAGCGGGCCGAATTCTGGTGAGGCACCTCGAAGGCGGCGGCTGGAACGCTGGTGCACAGGTGTGAGCTCCACTGTATTGGCTCGCTGGTGGTCGGGACTACGCTGACTGGCGTTGATAGGGCTTCGGTTCATTACCCAGCACCTCCACCAGTAATGTAGCGATCTTGATGACCACTGGCTAACAAAATAACAAGTTTATTAAGGGCGAACCTGTGCCCACAACTTGCAATGCAAGAGAGACGTGCTCGAATGGCTGCGTCGAACAGTTCTTCCTCAGTCTCTCGTGCGTGGCGCATGCGAGCCACGGGCCCTGCCGGTCACTCGTGCCCAGATCAACGCTGCCTGCTGTCACTACACTGCACTTAGGCACATCACGCAAACTGTCCAATGAGAAGGCTGATTGGCAGGATACTTGAATACACTGAAGGCGTCACGGCATTATATATACGTCCTTATACATATACAGTTCGCGATGGCGGCGGGGACGGCAAAAACCAGCAGAAACTGTCCATATAATTGCTTTCGCAATAACAGGAGCAATCTAACCTGAGGATAGCCACACCCCTGTGTTTCTCCAACAAAATAAAACCTGCAAGAGCGAGAAGGAACTTAGCTGCTCAAAGTTGATATTTAACTGTTTTCATAAAAATAAAAGTTTGACCTCAGTTTTCTCAGCTTCTATTTTTTGAGCAGTTCCTGTCAGTCATCCCAGTGCCATTTCATAACTAATTAAGCTAAGTTCATTCTGTTTTTTTTCCCCCCACTTACATCCTGAAACGTTGGCAAGGGCCATAAAGCTATTCATTTATACCTGCACGTCACACAAACTTTTATAATTGTATTTTTGCAAATGTTAGTAAGAAAACATGTTGAGGACATTTAAAGAATTTTTTATGTACTCATTTAGAAATAAATATCAACAAACAGCTTTATGGCACACAGTGGGCCTTAGTGTATATGCTTAAGTAAAAATAGTACTGAAATTGACCGTTTAATTATGGGATGACTGTAAGGGTCTATAAGGTGATCCAACTCAAAAACCATACTATGTAGCTTAAAACCGATTTCATTTCGGATATCAGCATAACAGACTACATCAGTGTGCCAAATTTGATCACTTTATACCCACAAATAAAAAAAGATTTTGTAATTTATGGGTATAAATGTCATTAGAAGCTGAACTACAAGCACATAACTATAAGCTCAAAGCACTTGGAATGACCTACAAAATTATTTCGTGGAATGAAGCCTATCTCGAATAGGTCCCGATTTGCTTGCATTAACAATGCTCGTTCCTCAGCCAACAGAGTTGGCTGAGGAACCAACAACGCGTTGGTTCCTCAGCCAACTATTTCTAGCACAGGTAAACAGAGGGAGCTTCCATTTGTTGGTGTATATAGTTCACCCACTAGATGGGGTTAGTGAAGACATTCAAGAAAAGACTTCGCAGACATTGTTAGTGTGTAGGTGAATGGGCGAGTACAGTGTTGCGTTTCTCTGTGCCCGCAAATTCATTACGCAGACAACAAGGTGTATGTGAAATCTTGTTGTCTGCTTAAAAAATCAGTAACAAAGGCTCACCGAATGCCTCGAGGCTTTCCAAGGAGATGCTCACACTTGTTTTTGACTGGCCCATGGCGAGATGAGTGTCGAAGAACGACCTGGTTCTGGATGCCCTGCAATGTTGAAAAATGACCAGAACATTACAAAATATGCCAAAAGAATCAACCAAACATTTCCGACAATTGGGGAAATTTCGACAGAGACTGTCGTGAGATGGTGCCAGCGCCAGTGGATTTCAAGAGAGGATTTGCACACCGAGATAAGTTTCTGTAAATTTCACATCTCATAAGGGACCGAAAACCCGTGTGAATGGATGTGTGCCAGGACTCGAGATTGAAAGTGGTCCATGATTTCTTAACACAGTCATTACAGGTGCTACTGCAGTTGAATGGGAGATGGTGTTAAAGATTTCTAAAAACGAAAGTTTATCGGAAGTGCACACATTTGAAACCACACTTGACATTTTCCTTAAAGTGATAATGCAAGTAGCGGTGCCGTAATCGAGATTTGAAATCGCATTGAAGCTCTGCACACCGAAGGTGACGTCATCAGGTTGGCGGACACCCATGCCAAAGTTGCCTATAGGTTTTGGGCATCCATCGCGTTGTGTTTTGCCCAAATGCTCAGCGTCTGGATTTTAATTAGACCTTGTGCTTTGAAGAACATCACGTGGATGTACAATTCGGTCGAACCAAGCGTGCCACTGATTTGCTCGAGCTGTTTGTGGCTGTACAAGCACCAGTGGCCGAGACTCTCTTTCAAAACTTCGCACAGCAGCAGAATTCGAACCGTTCAGGGCATTGCTGTGCCGCATGCTTCGTACATGGTTTTACCTGTAATAATGAATGCTAATATAATTTGTTCATTGTTTGAATAGCGGCCCTGTGCAACGTCATGGGCAAGGTCATTCCAACTGACAAGTTCTGGGTATGAATGAGTTTCTATGACGGTCTAGCTTGTTACTATCCTCACAGAAAGCTCTTGTGGCAAATTTTATTAAGAAGACATAATGAAGCTACAGACCTGCAATGAGAGAAAAGCGGGGGGGAGGGGCAAGTTTAATGTCATAGCGGTTATGCTACTTGTTTGGCGACAACTGGAGAGTATGAAACGACAGGCACAGTTCTGCACAGCTTCCTAGTCTGAAATGAGAGATTAAATGCCAGGGCTCCAGATAGACACAGAATGCTCCAATTTCGAGTGAACCAGTGTTTTATAAAGCAATAATTTTATTGAACTAGATGAGTGAGAAAAGTTCCTGCAAATATACCCAAGCGTATGGTTGGCATTATTTATGATACAATCAATGTGAGCTTTCCAGGACTGGTTAGAAGAAATGTGAACTCCCAGGTACTTATAAGAGAACACAGTTTCAAGAGGAACATTCTTAATGTGGTAAGTTGGAGGTTCACGTGAATGACGAGAAATGCGCTCGTTCATTTAGTGGTGTGTAGTTTCATGTTCCAAGTGCTACACCAACCCAGAACTTGGTCAATCCAGAACTTGTATTGAAGGCAAGAGACATAATTATTGTCGTTGATCTCGCCATGTATAACGATCATCAGGAAAAGGAATATTAGTATGTAAGTCATTTATATAGATAAGAGGAGGGGCCCAAGAACGGACCCCTGAGGCACGCCAGAACGAACAGGCAAAGGATGTGAATCAGGTGTTACAAATTGAGAACGGTTACAATGATAGCAGATCAACCATGCAAGTACATTAGGGACAATGTTAAGATTACGCAATTTAAGAAATGGCAGTCCATGCAAGACTGTCTAACTCTTTCGAAAAATCTAAACGTATGCAGTCTGCCAGAGATCCATGATCGAGGATGCAGTGAAGGTCATGTGTGAAACATGTGGGCTGGGTTTCGCATTAGAATGACTTGTGATATCCGTGCTGCGAGTGCTGAAAAAGGAATTCGATTCTAAAAATGAGACGAGATGAGAGCATATGACATGTTCCATGATTTTACAAGGTATACTAGCGAGAGAAATGGGTTGAAAGTTGTGAGGGCAGTGTTTATTTCCAGATTTGTGCAGAGGAATCACCCTCCCAACTTTCCAATCATTCGGGATGCAACCTGTATCAAGGGACTGTTGAAACAATTCAGTAACTCTTATGGAACTGCACAACTTTGTTAATCGGGAATTTGGGAATTGATGTTGTCGACACCACAGGAAGAAGAAATTTAAAATCTTTCTATGATGCTCTGAATGCCTCACGCGCCAAAAAGAATCAGGTCCATGCGGGGAGCATCAAAGTAGTAGCAATTATCACAGGAAACATCGTTAGAAAAAGCCACTGCAAAGACATTGTTGGGAACAGAAGCACATTCGTTTGATGGGAATGCAACCCCATGAGGAGATGTAAGTAGCAGCGTGGTGGGGTCCTTATTTATTACGTTCCAGAATTGTTTAGGATTGTTAATTAGCATAGCAGGCAAAGTGTGGTTGAGGAATGTGTCCTTGGCAGCTTTCTCACAGGTTTGTTCTCTGCAGCTGCGAGAAAGTAGGGTTCCCAGTGCACGTTAGGATTTATCACCTTTGCCAAGTGAAGTTTTTTTTTCTTATTTGACAGTCTTTTCAAAAGTTTATTAAAGGAGTACTGACACGATTTAGCGGCGGCGCAAAATGTACATTTTTCGTTTTCTAGCCATGTATTGTTAGCGCCCTCCGCACACGGAAGCCAGGAAACACGTACAAAATATTTTAGTTTGGTTTTAAAGTTTTCGTCTCCCAGCACTGCACGCCAGCTCCAGTGCAATGGACACTACGATGACGTATGAGCGCAGTCTATAAAAACCGCCGAAATCGCTGTCAGAGTCACTGGACGACCGTAAAATTGTCGTTGTTTACTTGCCCCGCGTGTAATTGACCACAGACGGCAGAGTTGCAGCGACACTATCACGAATTTCTGTCCCTGCGTGACTCTGACTTCGTCCGACGATGTTGATACGTCACTAGGAAACCGCCCCCTCGAAATCGAAACCGAAAGTGGGCTTTTAAGGAAGCCGTATTAAAAATATATTCATTGTCTTGCGAGACACCATCATACTCTTTTTGGGGTTCTCCACGCCAGTGCTTTCATTTACAGCAATAATACGAGAATGTCAAAAATTCGTGTCAGTGCTCCTTTAAACCAAGGCAATACCCTGTCACACCTCAGAGACTTAAGCGGCACAAAAGTGTTAGTATCTCATTCAACGGTGTCTTTAAACAGATCCAAATTAGTGTCGACAGAACGCAACGAAAACTCCAGCAATATTCATCCGGAAAAAGAACTAGTTGATGATTAATGGCATTGATGTCACCCAGTTTATAGTCTAACGCATTTTATCTGATTAATGTGCTTACATACAGGAATTCGATCAAAATGGTGCTAGCAATGATCACTGAGACTGCGTATATGCACAACTGAAGAGATAACATGCAGTACGTTAGTTAGAACGAGAGCTAAAATACTGGATGTGGTTGAAGTACTTCAAGTAGGTTCAGACACAAGCTGTGACAGGTGGAAATCTAAACACATCAGTAAAAACTGGTTACACTCATTTGAGAAAGAGCTAAGATAAGGCATTGTACTATTCCACACAATAGTGGGGTAGAAGTCCGCAGCCAGGAATGGATAGGAATGTTGGGAAAACGTACAGTGATCATGTTAAGCGCATCATGCAATTTGTCAGCGAAAGTTGAACACGAAGGTGGATGGTAGCATATGCCCAAAATCGTCGTCTTATAAAGTACACAAAGTTCAACCCAGACTAGTTCCAGGTTACTTGGAAAATTAATGGGCAATGCAACAAAATTATCTGCAACAGCTATTAAAACACTGCCGTCACATCTTTGGCCTCTATCAAAGCGAAATACGCTAAACCTCTTTTTGCGATCAAACAGCTCCATGCTCGTTACCTAGGAAGAAAGCCATGTTTCAGTTAGTAAAACAACATCGGCATCACAAGAATCAATTGCAAAATCGAGATAATCACGCTTTCATAATAAACTCCTTATATTGGTAAAAAGAAACGAGACACCTTGCCGTAGCAGGCAATGAACCACTGCCCCTTACGCATTCCTATGATGCAGTGTGCGGTAGAATCGTGGTTAATCCGGTGATTGTGGACCAGCGGACGATCCGAGCAATCGGCGTGCTTAGCATGTGACGAGTCAGAGTCATCGATATCATGAAGTGGTGTCTGTCCCAGAGCATTATTTTCCATAATAACGTGGTCATGAGGCACACTTTGGACTATAGCATTGACCGTTAATGTACAGTTTGTTGTACCTGAGCTTGTGATGAGAGCCCAGATTTATTACAAATTGAAGCAATTTTTTCCTGGCTTGGCACATTTCTAAAGAAAAATCCTCCCTCACCGGGATATGTTTATCTTCGAGCTTCATTGACTGGGATAGAATCAGTTGCTTTGTTCTAAAATGAGTGGAATCCCTCCGAGAATGCACCGATCCTACGGGCACATTCTAGCTCATCCTTCGTAGGTGCTGGAGTAAAACAGCTAGAAGTCACCTCTGTTGAAGCTTTACCTCTGTTGCCTCACATGTTTCCGATAAATGTGCTCAGAATGTGCTCCAATTAACTTTAAACTTTGTATTAGAAACAATCCAAAGGAGTGCACTGGCCTGTCTGAGGTCTATGTCGTCTGCTGTGACGACATAGTCGGGATGATGTTCTATTAGAGCTAACTCAGCTAAATGTGTTGGGCCAATCTTTTCACGCTTTATTACACTAAGTTACTACAGTTGAACCCAGATATATCGAGTTCGATATATGGCGTATTTCGATATAGGCTCGCTATAGGATTGGATTACATAAAGGCACCATATTACTAAAAGCACTTTATGAATATAATGGCTGAGTTGCGGGCCCTATTTTCACACCAAATAGTCCTGGATTTTCTTCTGTTTCAGCCTTACTTCTGTCTGAGCCACTTTTTCCATATGGTGGTACCGGCACTTTTTTTGCGCCATCGCGAAGGAAGGCCAACTTGCAGGGGCACTTCTGAGGCACATATCAGTTATCGTCGCTACTTTTGTTCGATGTAGCCGTAACTTTTGCTATATAGCCTCAATGTAAACTTACCGTGTTTAGAAATTGTTCGATATACGGGATAATTCGATATAAACGGGTTCGATATGGTCGGGCTCGACTGTACTGTTATACCTGTGTCTCACGTGCACTTTGGAAGGCCTTCAGGTCTACGACCTTTGAAATGCTCACAACTCTGCAAACTCAAAGGAGTTACTGTGGTGCTGCTGCATAACAGTTTCAAATGGCCCTTGAGTGGTTGCTATGTTTGCCACAAAAATCGAATTGAATGCACTTTTGTGGAGGCATTTACAGGAAATGTACGTATGTTGTCGTGCACGTATGTCCAGTTTTTAAGTTGAGTAGCGAGACTGGCTTCATATTCACCACTAGATACTGCGGCTGTAGTGAACTGCACTGCTGCCATGTTGGGCTGATGTTGAATGGACACATGGCATAGGCGTATGCATTTACTGTGTTAAAATGCTTCGGAGTGCTTGTTCCACTGCCATAAGCGACAAGAGAGGAGGCGAAAGGGGAAGTTCTTGCTGTTGGGGAAGACCTTCCGCTTGTAAACGATTTGGCAACCAAATAAGTGTGCATAGAGACAGGTGGTTGAACACTCGTCGAACAAGGTGGCTTGACTAGACTGTGCCATTCGTCATTGAGAAGTTTTCTTAAGTGCATTCCGCGTTACACCAATGGAGGTTTGCTACACTGTGGCTGCCATGAGACTGCTGCTCGTTTGTGAGAACACAAACATGTGTGAAGGCATCATATACTATAAACATATTAAGATTTCCTTGTACAGACAGTTCTTCAGCAGAAGAGAAGAAGCCAATGTAAACTCATGAGAAAGAAGCAAGAATTAATAAGTACATAAAAAACAGTTGCGGTGAGCTGACAACATACCCCAAACACAAGTATGGCTCTGTTATCAGGAGTATAAATTTACTTTATAATATGTGAACAACCAGTTATAATTCAAGACACAGAAGTAGTGGGGAAGATAAAATGCAGCGATCAAAGACTAGTACGGGCAAAGATTGTACTTAACCTAAAGAAAACAAGACTAAATGATTTACTACAAAAAATGTAATGTAGAGGTAATCAGAGCGAAGGACGAAGAATTTAAAGTCGCCCTAAGCAACAAATTCGAGGCCTTAGACGAAAATGGTGAAGATTTAGAACAAATAAACAAAACCATAACGAAAGCAATCCTTGAAACAGCGATAGAAGTCGGGGGTAAAACAACAAAGCAAGCAAAAAGTGAGTTGTCCCAATCTACCAAGGACTTAATAAAATAACGGCAACAAATGAAAGTAACTTCATCAAAAGATAAGATAGAATAAGATAGAAAAAGATAAGATAGATAAGATAGAACGTTATCAACAGTTTCAACGAAATAGTAAAGGTAGCAGAAGATTTCTACTCTGAACTGTACAGTTCTCAGACAGACCATACAACCTTAATAGAAGTAGAATCAGAGGAGGACACCGAAATTCCATGTATAACCGCTGACGAAGTAAAAAAAGCTGCCAAAGGCATGTCCCGTGGTAAAGCAGCTGATGAAGATGGTATAACAGCCTACTTGATCAAAGACTGAGGAGATATTGTACTTGAAAAACTTGCATCGCTTTTTACGAAATGTATCAAAACATGTAGTGTACCGCGCAGTTGGAAAAATGCTAATATAATCCTCATCCACATGAAAGGTGACATAAAGGAGATAAAGAATTACAGAGAAATCAGCCTACTTCCAGTAATATACAAGCTATTTACAAAAGTAATTTCTACAAGGATAAGAGAAACACTCGACTTTAATCAACCGAGAGAACAAGCTGGTTTTAGGAAAGGTTACTCGACAATGGACCACAGCCACGTTATCAACCTAGTAATCGAGAAGTACGCGGAATATAACAAACCTCTTTATATGGCGTTTATAGACTACGAGAAAGCATTTGACTCCATAGAAATACAAGCAGTTCTAGAAGCTCTACGATGACAAGGGGTTCCTGGCGTATACGTGAAAACCATAAACAACATATACAAAGATTGCACAGCCACACTACTCCTACATGAGAGAAGCAGAGAAATCCTGATCAGGAGAGGTGTGAGACAGGGAGATACAATATCCCCGATGCTATTCACTGCATGTTTAGAGGAAATCTCTCGTCTAGACTGGGAATGTCGTCTAGACTAGGAAGACAAGGGAATTCGAATAGACGGAGAATATCTCAGTAATTTAAGATTTGCAGACGACATTGTGCTCTTTAGCAATGATGGAGACGAACTACAAAACATGATTGATGACCTAAACAGGGAAAGTGTTAAAATTGGGTTAAAAATGAGTAGGCAAAGGACCAAGATCCTGATGCTCAGTAGCTTAGCTCAGGAACAGGAATTTAAAATCAACAATGAACCCTTACAATGTGTAAACGAATATGTATACCTGGGACAGTTAATAACAGGAACTCCTACCCAGGCAAAAAATTCTCCGTAGAATAAGGATTGGCTGGAGCGCATTCGGAAGGAATTACGAAATCATGACTGGAAACTTACCGCTCTCACTAAAGCGAAAAGGATTCAATCACTGCATTCTCCCAGTAGTAACGTACGGTGCAGAAACGTGGAGGATAACGAAAAAAGTACAGATGAAACTAAGGAGCGCGCAATGTGCAATGGAAAGAAAAGTGATAGGAGGAACGCTAAGAGATAAAAAACGAGCAGAATGGATCAGAGAACAGACAGGAGTAGCTGATATTATCTTATCAATTAAAAGAAAGAAGTGGACCTGGGCAGGACATGTCATGAGGAGGAAGGATAATAGGTGGACTGTAAGAGCAACGGAATGGATACCACGAGAGGGAAAACGCAACAGAGGCAGGCAAAAGGTTAGATGGAGCGATGAAATTAAAAAGTTTGCGAGCATAAAGTGGAACCAACTCGCTCAGGATAGGGTGGATTGGAAATCGTTGGGAGAGGCCTTCGTCCTGCAGTGGACCTAAACAGGCTGATGATGATGATTATGATGCAGCTCACACATTCTTATGAACTGCTTTAGAGCATTTTGGTTTGATTTTCCTTTTTCTGTCACGACTGTGGGCATACTGAACAAGATGGCACTTTCATGCTGTTTCTGCTTCCATCGCTCAATGGCCTTCGAAGTCTCCGTGGACTTGTGGGGTACTTCGTTGACTGAGACTATTGACTCGACTCAAACGTGAAAGAAAGAAAAGCTGCAAAAAGATGACAAAATATCTGGCCAAGGTTAATGTACATAATCAGCAAGAGCTGTGGTTTGCAGAAAACAAATCTAATACTATAATCCCTCATGCTAATACTCTAAATTTTTATTTTCAGTTGCTTAGGCAAGCTGTGTGCCAGCGAAAGCTTGGCGGTGCCGTTCTTGGAGGTGCCACGCTGTGTCATATTCCCTTCTGCCCACATCACTTTTCAATATGCCTGGACTTGGGTTTTTGAGGAGCATCACAGCAGTATGGTGAGCCTTGATCAGCCTACGCTATCTGCTTTCTGCAGGGTGATCGCGAACAGATGGCAGATAGAACGTTATCAACAGTTTCAACGAAATAGTAAAGGTAGCAGAAGATTTCTACTCTGAACTGTACAGTTCTCAGACAGACCATACAACCTTAATAGAAGTAGAATCAGAGGAGGACACCGAAATTCCATGTATAACCGCTGACGAAGTAAAAAAAGCTGCCAAAGGCATGTCCCGTGGTAAAGCAGCTGGTGAAGATGGTATAACAGCCTACTTGATCTGAGGAGATATTGTACTTGAAAAACTTGCATCGCTTTTTACGAAATGTATCAAGACATGTAGTGTACCGCGCAGTTGGAAAAATGCTAATATAATCCTCATCCACATGAAAGGTGACATAAAGGAAATAAAGAATTACAGACCAATCAGCCTACTTCCAGTAATATACAAGCTATTTACAAAAGTAATTTCTACGAGGATAAGAGAAACACTCGACTTTAATCAACCGAGAGAACAAGCTGGTTTTAGGAAAGGTTACTCGACAATGGACCACAGCCATGCTATTAACCTAGTAATTGAGGAGTACGCGGAATATAACAAACCTCTTTATATGGCGTTTATAGACTACGAGAAAGCATTTGACTCCATAGAAATACAAGCAGTTCTAGAAGCTCTACGATGACAAGGGGTTCCTGGCGTATACGTGAAAACCATAAACAACATATACAAAGATTGCACAGCCACACTACTCCTACATCAAAGAAGCAGAGAAATCCCAATCAGGAGAGGTGTGAGACAGGGAGATACAATATCCCCGATGCTATTCACTGCATGTTTAGAGGAAATCTCTCGTCTAGACTGGGAATGTCGTCTAGACTAGGAAGACAAGGGAATTCGAATGGGCGGGGAATATCTAAGCAATTTAAGATTCGCAGACGACATTGTGCTCTTTAGCAATGATGGAGACGAACTACAAAACATGATGACCTAAACAGGGAAAGTGTTAAAATTGGGTTAAGAATGAGTAGGCAAAAGACCAAGATCCTGATGCTCAGTAGCTTAGCTCAGGAACAGGAATTTAAAATCAACAATGAACCCTTACAATGTGTAAACGAATATGTATACCTGGGACAGTTAATAACAGGAACTCCTACCCAGGCAAAAAATTCTCCGTAGAATAAGGATGGGCTGGAGCGCATTCGGAAGGAATTATGAAATCATGACTGGAAACTTACCGCTCTCACTAAAGCGAAAAGGATTCAATCACTGCATTCTCCCAGTAGTAACGTACGGTGCAGAAACGTGGAGGATAACGAAAAAAGTACAGATGAAACTAAGGAGCGCGCAATGTGCAATGGAAAGAAAAGTGATAGGAGGAACGCTAAGAGATAAAAAACAGCAGAATGGATCAGAGAACAGACAGGAGTAGCTGATATTATCTTATCAATTAAAAGAAAGAAGTGGACCTGGGCAGGACATGTCATGAGGAGGAAGGATAATAGGTGGACTGTAAGAGCAACGGAATGGTTACCACGAGAGGGAAAACGCAACAGAGGCAGGCAAAAGGTTAGATGGAGCGATGAAATTAAAAAGTTTGCGAGCATAAAGTGGAACCAACTCGCTCAGGATAGGGTGGATTGGAAATCGTTGGGAGAGGCCTTCGTCCTGCAGTGGACCTAAACAGGCTGATGATGATGATTATGATGCAGCTCACACATTTCAAACAGTAAAAATGCTTCATTAAATAATCAAGTCTTATGAACTGCTTTAGAGCATTTTGGTTTGATTTTCCTTTTTCTGTCATAACTGTGGGCATACTGAACAAGATGGCACTTTCATGCCGTTCCTGCTTCCATCGCTCAATGGCCTTCGAAGTCTCCGTGGACTTGTGGGGTACTTCGTTGACTGAGACTATTGACTCGACTCAAACGTGAAAGAAAGAAAAGCTGCAAAAAGATGACAGAATATCTGGCCAAGCTCAATGTGCATAATCAGCAAGAGCTGTGGTTTGCAGAAAACAAATCTAATAATATAATCCCTTGTGCTAATACTCTGAATTTTTATTTTCAGTTGCTTAGGCAAGCTGTGTGCCAGCGAAAGCTTGGTGGTGCTGTTCTTGGAGGTGCCACGCTGTGTCATCTTCCCTTCTGCCCAAATCACTTTTCAATATGCCTGGACTTGGGTTTTTGAGGAGCATCACAGCAGTATGGTGAGCTGTGATCAGCCTACGCTATCTGCTTTCTGCAGGGTGATTGCGAACAGATGGGAGCCAGCTGATCCTGATGTCACTGAACAACACCTACTGTGACTAACATTGGCTCTGCCTTTCCTCAGTGGGCATGGTGCATGCACATTTGTTTCAAGGATTGTTTTCGTTAGAGTTTTGTTTATTTCTTCTACATCGTCACCTTTTTCGCCTAATGCCTCGAACTTGTTGCTTAGGGCGACTTTAAATTCTTCGTTCTTCGATCTGATTACCTCTAGATTACATTTTTTTCTAGTGAATAATTTAGTTCTTGTTTTCTTTAGGTTGAGTACAATCTTTGCTCTTACTAATCTGTGATCGCTGCATTTTATCTTCCCCACTACTTCTGTGTCTTGAATTATACCTGGTTGTTCGCACATTATAAAGTCGATTTCATTCTTCCCGTGGCGGGACCTAAACAGGGAACGTATTAAACCTAAACAGGGAAAGTATTAAAATTGGGTTAAAAATGAATAGGCAAAAGACCAAAGTTATGCTCAGTAGCCTAGCTAAGGAACAGGAATTTACAATCGACAATGAACCCTTACAATGTGTAAACGAATACTTATACCTGGGACAGTTAATAACAGGAACTCCCAACCACGAAAAAGAAATTCTCCGTAGAATAAGGATGGGATGGAGCGCATTCGGAAGGAATTACGAAATCATGACTGGAAACTTACCGCTCTCACTAAAGCGCAAAGTATTCAATCACTGTATCCTCCCAGTACTAACGTACGGTGCAGAACGTAGAGGATAACTAAAGACTAGAGATGAAACTAAGGAGCGCGCAACGTGCAATGGAAAGAAAAATGATAGGGGTAACGCTAAGAGATAAAAACGAGCGGAATGGATCAGAGAACAGACAGGAGTAGCCGATATTATTATATCAATTAAAAGAAAGAAGTGGACCTGGGCAGGACATGTCATGAGGAGAACAGATAACAGATGGACAGTAAGAGCGACGGAATGGATACCAAGAGAGGGAAAACGCAACAGAGGCAGGCAATGGGTTAGATGGAGCGATGAAATTAAAAAGTTTGCGGGCGTAAAGTGGAACCAACTCGCTCAGGAGAGGGTGGAGTGGAAATCGATGGGAGAGGCCTTCGTCCTGCAGTGGACCTAAATAGGCTGATGATGATGATGAAATGCAGCCACCGCGGCCGGGATTCGATCCCGCGACCCTCGGATCTGCAGCCGAGTACCATAGCCACTAGACCACCGTGGCGGGGCCCTGATGATCCCTGTACGCGTTTCTTCCCCAGAAACATCCTCCAGTGTTTTGATAGTCTTGCAAAAACTCAGCACTGACACAGCAAAGATGCTGCCATTCCCGTTGCAATGCTAAGCTTTGCCGAATTTCTCCAGCTTTTGAGTCTATGGATGATCTTTGAAGCCTAGCCTTGCAACGGGAACACCACTAGCTTCGCTGTTTTATCAGAGTTTGTAATGTTGAGTCAGTAAATCTGGGTAATATTTGCTTTCTCTAGTGTCCACATTATCGTAGTGGTGAGCTTTTCATTCCTTTCTCGACCTTTTCTGGATTGTCCTTTGCGTAATCGTTATCCTGTAGCAGTGGGCTGAGGTAGTGCCTCCTGTATACATTCAGTGCCCGGCAATAGACTGCTGCCATCAACAATAGACCGCTGCCGTCAGTGAGAGTACATCCTATTGCTACCACACCCCGACACCTAAACAGGGGACTTTCCCTCGGCGCATGCTTCTTCGCATTTGGCAGCACGGCCCACATAATTTCTTTGCTTGAATGCGAAACATGGGAGGTAGGCTGCGTTAGAGCCGGCTATCCCATGTTCCTGAGTAGCTAATCTTGCAGTTCTGGCTACACACGCATGCCACTTTGTTTTCTTCATTTCGAAAGATGTGCACAAGGAAAATGGTGACTTGCTGTCATGTGATGCATATAGCAGAGTGGGTGTTCACTTTTACTTTCAATTTTAGACGCACATTGCTGGTGCAGGGAGCCTACGAAAAATATCGATAGCTTGCATATATGCTTGCATTTCGATAGGAGCTTCAGGCATTTCTTAAAAAGCCTCTTTTTTCTTTTTAATGAAATGCCTGCATCATAGATTTCTCAGTCACAGAAATGCATCGTTAGAAAGAAGAGGTTGCCGTACAGAAGTCACATGCACGAGTTTTAGCTGCTGTGGCACGCAAGTCTTCTTGTGTTTTAATGTACATTCTACAGGGCTAGAGAGCCGTTCTACAACTGTGCTGCGAGGTGGGCAGGACGTCAGCAACTAAGTAACTGCGAAGAATATTGTTACAGGAACGACGAGTGACGAGGCACTGCGATTAGCGGCTATATACACGCTATATACACAGCAGCGGTTGCAAAGCGGACCGCTCCAGCTCAGAGTCCGAGCCAAGTGCGAGCTTCCTCTTCTTCGTCGATGGTGACCACGCATCGATGGTGGCCACGGTTTCAAATGGTCCACATGCCTTTGTTACCTCGGAGCAGGGAGTCGATCATTCGTTCAAACGTGGCGGGAGTGCTGCACAAACAAAACAGCATAACCTTGAATTGGTAGAGCCCATCTGGAGTGACGAACACAGTCTTTTCTTGGTCTTGCTCATCGAAGGAAATTTGCCAATAACCGGATCAAAGGTCTATTGATGAGAAGTACTGGGCACCGGGGAGACAGTCAAGAGCGTCATCGATTCGTGGTAAAGGGTAAACGTCCTTTTTAGTGGTCCGGTTTAAATGGCGGTAATCAACGCAGAAATGCGACGTACCATTTTTTTTTTTTAACAAGCACGACGGGCGACACCCAAGGGCTCGATGAGGGCTCAACAATGCCTTTGGCAACGTCCTGCTGTATCTCCTCCTGCTGTATCATTTGACACTCCGCTGTGGACACCCGATACGGTCGGCAGTGAATGGGGACAGCATCACCAGTAGTTATGCGATGCTTAACAAGGGATGTCCGAGGTAGTGGTAGAGTATCAGTGTCGAATATGTCGCGGTTGGACACCAAAAGGCTGTATAGGGCGGCTGCCTGTGCAGGTGTGAGGTCCGGTGCTATCATGGGACGAAAGGTTTTATCGGCGCAGATGGTGTCCTTTAGGCGCGCTGGAGGATCTGTGCAGACGTCGGCAGCAAAGGTGGTTATATGGTCGTCAGTTAACGAACGGATTGTAGCCACAGATATGCCTTGAGGTAGAACTTGTTTTGCCAATCCAAAATTGAGAAGAGGGAGGCGCACGCGTCCACCGGCCAGGGTTATAACTGAGTGCGGCACAGTGAGGTCGCGTGCCAGGAGGACACCTATAAGAGGTGTGATGACGTAGTCTCCATCAGGCGTGGGTGATGTTAAGGCTAGGTCGACAAACGTGAAGGCTTTAGGGGGTAGGCAAACAAAGGCTGTAGAACTGAGGGCGTTGGGGAATTCTGGGTGAGCATCTGGAAGAGAAGGAAGTTCGAGGCAAAGAGTACCGGTAGAACAGTCGATCAGGGCAGAGTGCGTTGAAAGAAAGTCCATCCCCAGGATTAGGTTGTGAGGGCAGCTGGTGAGAGCTGTAAAAAGTACTGGAATGGGATGGCCGGCAATGCCTAGTCGAGCAGTACACATTCCAGCTACGGCAACAGTGCCGCAATCGGCGACACGTACGGCCCTAGTAGTGGGAGGCGAGAGAACTTTCCTGAGTCGACAGCAAGGGTTCGCAATCATTATGGACATCTGGGCTCCAGTATCAATTAATGCGGTCAAAGGAATGTCGTCTACGTGAACTTCAACTAAGTTCTTGTTCGTAATTAGCGTCAACGGAGGATTTGGGTGTGATGAAAATGATGCAGCACTACCTCCAGGTGCTGCATGGTCTAGTTTTCCATCTGGGGGCTCCAAAGATGGTCGGCGAGGAATGGCGGCGTGGTTGGGGCAACGGGGAACGACGGCGCTGAGGTGATTGCGAACGAGCATATGAGCAGATGTCGGGTGCGTCATATATGGTGTACACACGACGGGGTGGAAAGCGGAGTGGGTCTACATATCGGCGAAGGGAGGAAATCGAGCTCCAATCGGGCGGTGTCCAGGATGTGTGGCAGTAGTGGGACGCATGACCAGCTCAGTGGCAGCGGAAGCAAATCGGTTTGTCATCTGGGGTTCTCCGTACATCTTGGTGGAAAGTAGGTGTCGATACGGGGTGTCGCCGTCAGGACTGGTGGTCGGAAGTCAGGTTGGGAGACTGAGTAGGCGGACGGGAAACCTAGGTTGGCAATTTCTTGTCACACTACCGCCTGATTAAATGAAATGGTGGGAGCTATTTGGTCAAGGGTGCCGTCTAGACGGTGCAGGTGATATGGTGCTGGAGTTGCCGCTTCAAGTTTGCGACGAACAATACGTGTCACGCTGTCATGAAGAGGGGGCACGGTAGCCAGGTCTGTGCAAGAGGATGTAGCAGCCGTGTTAGGCAGACTGGAAAACTGTTGCACAACGCGGCGACTTTTGGCCATCTCAAAACGGCGGCATTCTTTAACAATGGCATCGATCGTAGAGACATTGTTGTATACGAGCAAATTAAACGCATCGTCCGTGATCCCTTTGGGGATGTGGCCTACCTTGTCAGCCTCTGCCATCGTCTCATCTCCTTCTGGATGTACACGACATAGGATTCCGTTGACGATTGCACACGGGCGGCAAGCTCTTTACGCGCAGACAGTTTCTGACCTGATGGATTCCCAAAGGGTCGCTAAGCTTTGCCTTGAAAGCATCCCAGCTGGAGATCTTGGCTTCATTTGTATCAAACCAGACACCTGGTGTCCCTTCCAAGTAGAAGACGTTTGCGAGCATGACGGTAGGCTCCCAACCGTGGCTTCGGCTGACACGTTAATACATGTTCAGCCAGTCGTCGACGTCAATGCCTTCTTTGGCAGAGAATGTTCCGGGATCCCGCAGATTAGGAAACCGTGACATATGTTGTCGTGGACGCCGCAGGTGTAGATGGCGACGAGGTGTTCTCCTCGGGAGCCATGGCTGAAAACTGGACGGTGCGGCCGCTACGGAGCTCCGTGGCGAGGACGGGGAACATTCCACCTCCACCACAATGCTACAGGAACGAGTGACGAGGCACTGCGATTAGCAGCTATATACACGCTATATATATACAGCAGCTGTCGTAAAGCAGACCGTTCCCGCTCAGAGTCCGAGCCAAGTGCAAGCTTGCTCTTCTTCGTCGATGGTGGCCACGCGCATCGGCCGAGCTCCTCGAATGCAGCATGCCTGTAGCAATATGAAGAATCCACCTCTATCTTGGCTAGAAGGGAATACGTTGGAAGTGGCTAATTTGGTTTTTTGCTGTGCAGTTTTCACATTTAATTTGCTCAATTAGCACTGTGGGACCGACCACGCACTGTTGCTGCCATCTCATGGGAGGGCGAGTACAAGTAGCAGCATGCTAGTCATTCCACTCGGTGGTTCATAAAATGGTGATGAATTATTCTATGGGAATCTCCGGCATCATTGCACATTCCTGTAGGCCTTGCTTTAAGCAACGTTCGAAAGTGCATTTAATGCAGCAGTCCATCTGTCCCAGCAATCCTGTATTCCTGAAAGGGATGCACGAACATCAGACGTGTCTAGTTGAGAAATTGCAACTAGGGAGCCTTCGTTTCAGAGAAATCCATATGGATTTCCCTGTAGCCTTGTGCTACAAAACGGGTGGATGCCTAATTTTCCCTTTCAGTCTCCTTCATGCATCCCATCATGACTGTCGTGCATTTTAAGTGGCACTGCCACATGTTTGGGCGTTTCAAGCCACCTTTATCTGAGCAGTGAAATCCCCTCTCCTCGCCATCTCTGCCATCAGCATACCTGCCAACTTGGCGACATCGAAATTAGTAAAACCCTCAGGGCAGATGGGGGTAGTGGCCCACAGACTTTTTTATTTTGTTGTTTAGTTCTGAAAGATTTGCCTTTAGCGACAAGCTTAATCATGTTTTGCAGCCCTAAGTCAAATCATTCTAACAGTAATCAGCAACAACTAAATAGGGCAGCAATTCATTTTTGCAGTGATCTTGCGGTTGTGGACTTTGCTCAAAACAGGTTCCACTCTGGTGCCCTTTCACCATGAGCAGACTCTCAAGGGTTTTTTTCACTGACAGACGAGTGAAACTCTGTTATAGTTTTGTTCACGGTGCTGAATATTCTCTCGCATTCAGCATTACTCTGGGGGGATGGAGAGGATGCCCAGCATAACCACCGAAATTCTGTGGAACCTTAGCAATCCGTCAACACTCCGAAGAGTTCCCAAACGTGTCCACTGCATGTCGCACCTGGGCTCATTCAAAATGTCTGCTGGAACATTATATGCTTGTAAGCTCGCAAACTCCACCTCAAGTTCATCAGTTGCCTTCTCTTTCGATTCTCCACTTTGCTGCGGCAAAAGAGCAGGGCATGCAGTGATGAAACGTCGTACACTGATGACTGCACTTGGGCAACTTCAGCCATCTTGAGCCATCTTCCAATGGAAACGTGACAAATGCAGTCACATGATGCTGTAAAATATAGATGTACAGCTGAAAAGAACTGTTCTCTCTCGCTTGAGCTCAGTGTCTCAACAACAGAGTGTGTCATGCTGCCAATGAGAAGGTCTTCACTGCAGCTCCATAGGAAAACGTCAAGCACTGAATTGCATTCTTTGAGAACACTAGGCCACACAAATGTAGTGGCATATTCATGTACTGAGGGGCCTCTTGAGCTGCAGGCAGTTCAGGAGGCCCCTCAGTACATGAATATGGGGGGAGCCTCTTCTTGAAGAAGGCAGTTTGTTCTCCCAAAAATCGGCACTACATATTGCAAAAAGACAGCACCTCCAATGACAAGAAAAAAAGTGGGCGCTCTTCGCGAGTACCGGGGTTGGTTTGTTCGGATTCTGTGGTCTGAAGCTTCATCTTTTTGGCATGAGGTGCAAGGTGAACACTTTCTCTTTAGTGGGACTGCATCAGCATCTCTGCTTTCCCCCAAGGCCTACAATAGACTTTGGGGCAGGTGCAGTGTTCTTGGATGTTTGTGGGGAAGTCTTTGGAATCTGGTAAGACTCGAAAAACAGGCTCTGCTTATTGTACTTCGTCACTTCACACACACGTACACAAAAAAGCTGAGAAGTGGCTTCCACTGGTCTAGAAGTCTCTTTAAACACTTTCCCAACAAAAGCAAACCTGTCAGCGAATGCTTCAGCATCTTCCTCACCTCGACGTCATGCATTTGCTCCTACTCCCCTTTGCGCAGCCAAATTGATCAGATGGCATGGGCAACCAACCCCCAATCAGAGCTGGTTGAACCTCTCTCAACACCATTTACACGCTGTTTTGCTTGCCGATCATACCATTAGCGTTGTCAGAAGACAAGGCCAACAAGTTCTCAACAGGGAAATTACGGGGCCTCATCGAGTCCAAAATTGGATGCCCAGTTTTTTGACCAGCCGCCTTACCTTGAATAGTCCCGAGGCAAAGAAGGTGGCTTTCCACTCTACTAGTGTTTCACAAAATAGGTCACCACAATGGGATAAAGCTGCATATCCCTATTCTGAGAGCCTTGTGCAGTGATTGAAAACACTTGCCGTTTGAGGGCATCCATCAAAGGCATCTCCACATTGGCAGCCATTTCCCCAACAGTTGTCTTTGTTCGCCCACAGGCGTAGCGTTTTGGTTCGTCACACTTCAGAAACATTTTCCGGAATAGTGGCCCAGTGAGATCGCTAACACTCAGTGGCGATCTCGCTGTGCTGAGTGTTGGCGCCACGATCTCGCGGCGCCAACACTTAGCGAGACCGCCAACACTCAGTTCCACTAAAAACTCCCCGATCGTGGCTGGTTGTCGGCATCATGCACGTAACCCTGGTGCTTTGTCGAGACGATGTGCACCTTAATGTCAGACTTTCCTCCACGAGATGTTCACGTCACAGGCACACGCGGTACGAAGACCAAACTTCTCGCCTTTCTTCAACAGCACGAAGCATGGGAATTCCATCGTGTACTATTTCAAAAACACTTGAAAGAACTGTCACGACTTCCGAGAGTTCCATCGTGCTGCGAAGCAGCAACAAACACAGCAGTCCTGCGGCGTCGTACGCGTCAGCTGGTGCATGAATGGTGAATGGTGCAGTTTAATCAAGCAGCTCCGAAATGGAGCATTGAAAACATAACAGGCCAACCACAAATTTGAAATTCGAATTAACAGCATTTGAATTATTGAGAGTGTTGTATGTGGGTACGAGCTGTGGGGCTAAATTTTTTATGGATCCCAATCTAGTGAGTTTTCAGCGCGTATAAAAAGCCCTAGCTGGTGAACATTTCAATAGACTGGCCTTGTGATGGTATGGTTTTGGCTCGAAGCACCCCAGCAGTTCTCACTTCACTTATTGCATATTGTCCCTTTTCATTTATCTGGTTGCAGAACTTCCCAAAGCGTGAAGGCCACCAAGGGAGTGCATGGATGCACCTGGATTACTAGGCGACAATGCGGCCCCACAAGGTGCAGCACCAGAAATGGAGGACACACTTGCAACCATGGAAAAATTGCCTCCGTTTGATATTTCATCAAACGCTTTATGTGGAGCAGCAGTGCTAGCTAGTAGGCAACTTCCATCAACCTTAGAGGATGTACATCTTGTGGAAAGCACTTGGTTCTTGGATGGCAGAGTTTCGAAAAAACATCGCAGACCTTACAGCAGCCTACGGTAAGCTGGAATAATCTCCCCGACAAATCTTGGGGGGTGAAAAAAAAAAATGTCAGAACTCTGCCAACTCAGCTTCACAAGCTTCAAAAAAGTTGGCCAATTTCTCAGAAGACATGAAGCTTCCAAACGACGATCTGGTTCCTGCCTTTTTCTGGAAGAACACTCAAGGGGATTTGTGGTCAGCTTGAATAGTAAGAGTGTCTCGAACTTGAGTTTGCTTATGGAACCACTGCATACCCTAACAAAAATGCCATATGTGGCGATATCAGGAATTGGCCATATGCGGCTATATATGGCAGGTCCCGTACGTGTCCGGATTTGCCCCAATCGTGATAGAAACAATATGGCAATGAAAGACCAACACGGTGAATGTCATACAAGACACCGATAGGTATTGGGTGAATAGGGCCATGTACGGACACTTGCCATATATAGCCAGATATACATATATGGCCATATATGCACTACGCACATTTGCTATATATGGCACGTGTCCATATTTAGCCGTATTTCTCCAATATGCATCAGAGTCTTACATGGCATTCATCGTGTTGGTCTTTCATTGCCATATTGTTTCTATCACGATTGGGGCAAATGCGGACACGTACGGGACCTGCCATATATAGCCGCATATGCCCAATTCCTGATATCCCCATATATGGGACTTTTGGATACATTGGATACATTTTCAACTTGTTTCTCATGCAGTGTGTAGCGATTAGTTATTGGGGTTTGTTTTGTAGTAAATGAAACGACCTTTCACGAAAAGTTCAACTTAGCGTGAAATACACAGGGACAAGAAGAAACTAAACTGACAGGTTTCTTGTGTCTCTATTTCGTGATGCATAACCAACTAGCCCAGTAGTCTGTCCTACGAAACAACCTTTATTTTGCTCATGTTGACGTCCATCTGCCAGTCCTGGCACCATTTACTTAATATATTAAGATCATCCTGCAAATTAACATCTTCACTGTTAGTCACCTTTCTATATATCACGCAGTCGTCCCTGAATAATCTTACCGTGGAAGTCATAGAATTAGCTATATCATTAATGTAAATTAGGAATAGAATTGGTCGCAGCACAGATCCCTGAGGCACTCCCGATTTCACGTGCCCTAAAGGGGAATGTTTGTTTCAGTACAGTGAAGTGTTGGGCTAGTTGGTAGGTCATACTTGGGGAAGAGAGCGCTGAAAATTTCGGAAGGGTAAGTGTGGACAGGAAGGGTAAGTATGTCCACACTTACCCTTCATGCTAAGGCTGCCAAGCTTTTTCATTAGTCTGGCGTGAGGGACTTTATCGAACGCTTTTTTAAAATCTATAAAAACGGCATCGATCTGGTATTTATCATGCAAAGCAATATGAATGTCACTAGTTAACTCAAATAATTGTGTCTCGCAAGATCGACCGCGCAGGAAGCCATGTTGCTTGGCAAAAGTTGTTTTCCCCCTAAGTAATTCATGACTGCCGACGAAATAATCTGCTTAAGCAGTTTGCTGCCGATACTATAGTTGGAGAGATTCGCCTGTAGTTCGTAGCGCTAAAGCAGTCTCCGGATTCAAATATAGGTATTACGCGGGCTAGCTTCGAATCGTCGGGTACATAGCCTGTGTCAAGGGACTGTTGGAAAACAGCACTTAACATAGCACATAATTCTAGCTTTACTATCTTGAGCATCTTCGGGCACATCTCGTCAGGACCTGGTGTGGAATTTCCAGAAAGGCGAACAGTGGATGCCGCGATGCCTCGCCGAGTGATAAGAATATCTTGCATGTGGGAAGTTAAAGAATAGCAGGTAGGTTAGGTGCCATTGGACTTTCATCCATAAACACAGAGCTAAAGAAATTACCGAATTCTGTTGCGGCGTCTGGCGTGGAGAGGAGTTTTCAGTCTTTCGCTATTGATATTAGGGCCTTGGAGTCGTAACTTGGACACGCAACTTTCTAAAATTTTTTTTTACTATTGCTTCTTAACATGTTTGAGATATGGTTATAAAATTTGTCTTTTGCTGTTTTGATTTCCGTTCTACACATGTGAGTGTTCACGGTAACGCTTCCAGACGTCCTCAGATGCTGTCAATATATGTATATATATTTGTGCAGACCAAGTGCTGTGCACCACACAGTCGCCAACCACGTCTGTGGACTCGACCCCGATCCCGCAACCTGTCTGTGGAACCCCCCTCGACTCCCACCGTATGGTCTCAGCTGTGCAGACAGGGCCCTTCTCCATCTTCCCAATGGATGCCACTGAACCACCAAAATGCTCTTTCGCATCACCGTTGATGGCAGGCTCAACTGCCGCAACTGGCCCACAGATGGAGCCTGCCTTTCTCCGGGGGCCTAGTTGTGCGAAGTGCCACCATCCCTTGACGAAGGGCATTGTCAGTTGGAGAACTTCCCCTTCAGCAGTACTCAAGATGCTCCTCGATTTTTGTGAGGAAACTCCCATTATCCATGCACCCTCCCGTTGTCCATTTTGCTGTGTGCCCGATTTTATTTGTCTCACCCTCTCATCTCCTCGTCTCCCCATCCCCTGAGGAACGCTGTTGAGGGGGCCACATTTTGAGACAAAATCATGCTGCAGTTATGTTATCTTCACTTCTTCATATTCAAAGCTACCAACGAATTTATCCCCGATAAATTCGGAGTGCTGTTCTCAATGGCCATGGAAGTGAGACTTGAGGCCCATCTCCCTTACTAGCACTTCGTGCAGACTACTGGAGTACATCATCCTTAAACCATAGCAAAATAGCATTCTATCGCCAGCGCAGCATCGGTTCCGACAGGGATCATCCACAGTCACTTCTTGAACTTATACATGACATCTCGAGTAGCATTGATCACCAAAACCAGACAGACCTTATCTTTCTTGATTTTTCAAAGGCCTTGCATTGCATATCATGAACATTGCAATTGAAACATTACAATTGCAATGAACATTGCAAGTTGAACATATTAGGTGAGGTGCCCGTTAGTGGATGAATAAAGGACTACCTTGTGAACTGAAAGCAATTTGTACAAATTAACCGCACAAGTTCTAAACTCGCACATGTCGCCTCTGGAGTCCCTCAGGGTAGCGTTTTGGCTCCTGCACTTTTTCTGATCTTTATTGATGATTTACCCACAGACATCCCCGTCAATATAACGCTTTTTGCCGATGACTGTGTACTCTCCAAAGAAATTACTTCTCCAGTTGGCTATATCACTTTAAACAATGCACTGAAAACATTTTCCACATGGCGTACTAACTGGCAAATGAACTTTAAAGTAATGTAAAAAAAAATGTTCTTTTGCGAATAACAAGAAAACACCACGTAGATGACTTTCCGTGTACCATAAACTACCCGGTAACAGTGGTTTCACAGCACAAGTACCTTGGACTAACAATATTGTCTGACCTTAGGTGGGATTGCCATGTCAGTAATATTAATTCGATGGCACTTAAGTGGCTCTTTTCTTAAGCGACGCCTTCATCAAGCACCCCGTGAAACTAAATTACTAGCTTATAATACACTCATTAGGTCAGTATTAGAATATGCTACTCCAGCTTGATTTCAATAAACTAATTAATTACCATTATAGAGGGAATACAAAGGAAAGCAATTAGATTCAACTTCATTTAATAGCTTAGACCCTCCAAGTGCTTTAATCAAATCAGCAGGATTACTCACGATTGAAAACCGCGCTACGCTTGCCCGATTGAAATTGCTTCATCAATTCATAACAAGCTAAATGTTCACAGTTCTAAATACATCTCTATTGTAGACACAAGAATAACTGCACTGAAGCATTCATACACCCTAAATGAATATCACTTTTATACTAATTGTTTTAAATACTCTTTCTGCCCGCTGCCTAAAAGGCAGTGGGACAAATTACCTTACACCATGCCAATACCCACTCGATAATGACCTTTCAATCACTACTTGAAAAGTACGTGCATGATACGCAAACATAAACTGCAGATATTTTGTACATTCCTTATTGATGTACCTTACCCACATGTCACTAACCACCATTGCAATGTATGCCTTTTTTATTACCGTTATGTCCTTCCTACAATAATCACTAATGTGCTTGGCAGTATGCACTAAATAAATAAAAAATAAAATAAGTTGGAAAGCCAAAGTTTAGGGAACTTCGATTGCTCAGTCTGTAGTGTTGCATCAGTGTAGGCATCTTATAATCTTGGTATTAGCATTTACACTGGCTTTGCAAATTCTCATTAAATATTTCAGTTACCTCAGTGCCTGTGTACTTATAAATGAGGAATAAATGCTTTCTTGTTTGCTTGGGTGGTGAATCTGCTCATTCAGAAACATCTATTATACCTCTCTCAGCTCACTTTCACTGATCAAACAGCACAAGGCAGTCACATGTAAGCCATTGAATTTCCATTGGGTCCATAATTTTATATGTTTTTATAATGGGGCATGGACTGGTATAGATTATGGCGATTTGGTTTCTTGTTTCTGCTGAGAGAGTGGTCATAGTTGTGAATATGTTTGGGAGGTTGGGCGTGCTTAGAATTATGGCATTTGGTAGAACACGTGCCAATTTCTGCAACTGTCATCGCGATTTTAAAGGTGAAATCTGGCGGTTTTCCACAATATCAATGAAATAACAGTTTGGCTCTTCTATGTTCCTAAAACTTTCCTTATAGTAAAATGCAGAGCAAATAGAAAAACGATTCGTCAAAAGCAAAGAACCGAAACCAAAATCAGGTGAGCAGTGCTGTCCTCGCAAGACGTCAAGTGAGTCAATCCAGTTTCCACGCAATACGGCCAAGCATGCGCCCCCTACCTCTACCGGTAAAGCCCTCAAGCTTAAATGGGCATGGCCTTCAAGATATGCGCGCCTCGTGCTACCGAGCGTAAATATCAGGCCACTGTACGGTCACCAATACTGGGAGGCAGCTGCTTTGACGTAATCTGTACATGTTTGGAGCCATAAATCGTTCATAAATTATACATTTTGCCAAGTAGTGTACTCAGCGAATTTCGTAAAAATCCATTGACCAAGCAAAATCGCTCGAGTTGGCATTTAACCTACCCGTACTGCCCATGTATCCAAACCGCCATAGTAACCTGTATTAATTTGGCAACAGAATGTGCACACATTGCCTTTGAAAGGCGTATACCGGTGCCCGATCTCGAAGGCTGTGCTGAGAACGAACGAGCGTCGATAGGCGGCAGTTTTCCTGTTTTCTAGCAGTTATCTGCCCATGCCAATGGGATACCGGACTAACGATCCCACTCGCCGGCGTTCTTTTTTAAAATGTTCCATATTTTACTCTCTCTAATGGTCGTCGAGGAAATCTTTCATAATCCTCGGCAGAAAGTAAATCCCCCGATCGCCGCAGATGGCAAAAAAAAAGTTCAACCGCCGCGCGTTTCATCAGATGCGCGCATAGTGCAGGTGCACCTACTGACTCCTCTTTTAGCTTCGGATACATTTCGCACGTTCTCTGCTAGGGGCGCTCAACGTGAGCAAAAAAAAAAAAACTCATTGAAAATATTTTATAAGCGTGATTACCCTGATATTTTTTATAGCGTAAGTAAAGATGTGTTTCTCTCGGACTTTAAGGATAACATACGCGTCCGAGAAGATGTTTTGATATTGCACTGACCATAAGTTAATATACTGACTCTAGAGGCAAAGCACCCCATAGGGCCCGTGTATGGGAGGGGGGGTCCTCCGCGGTTGACGCCATTTCGCAACGCTCACATTGCCAGCTAGCGAGTAGCTGGCTATCGTTGGCGGTAGTAACCACTATTAATCTGGCAACAATGTAAACACATTGCCTCCGAAATGGCGCACAGGCGCGTCAATCTCGAAGGCTATGCGGAGGAAATCAGTGCCGATAGATGGCAGCAGCTATCCTGTTTTACGATCAGAGCTGGTTGAATATGGCACGGCCGCTGGATGAAAGCTCACAGTTGCGGCCTGCTGCGTGGAGCCGCCGGGCCATAGAGTTAATATACTGACTAGAGGCAAAGCTGGGCCGCGGAGGGGGGGTCCCGCCCGGGCGCCGCCCTCTTGCAATTGTGGCTATGTGGCCAGCCCAAGTATTACTGAAAGTGCTAAAAACAAGTGTAGGTCGTCTAATGCCGATTCCTTGAAAAACGAATACTCTTGCGAAGGTAAGTGCAAATATTAAGCATACTGAAAACGCTTCCTAAAAATGTAATTAATATATTTCACGATGCACACATTTGCTCAATAAAGCGTGGCTTCGGATCTCTTTATTTCTGTTTTCGGATGCTCCCTCATTTTGGTTGTTTACATATGTGATCGCGCGATGACATCGGTTGACGCGATGGTGCATTCGTGCGGTTACGTCGTTACTGTTGCGACCGGCCCCTCTCCTTGTGACCGTAGCGGGGTAGCGACGGTCGGGTTGATGCGGTGTTCGCGGTCACCACCTTGGCAGCCGGGCTGTTCGATCATGCCTCAGCCCGCCTCAGCCGCAATGTACAGGCAAAGAAACTCGGACCGGTAGGAAGGTCGTGCGTCGACAGAGCTTTCTGCAACCGAAAGAAAACCATGCATCACCAATTTTCGTATTCATCCCATTAACGAAACGGCCAGGAGAGCACAAGGTCGTAGGCGGCTAGATAGATAGATTAGATAAGATAGATAGATTAGATAGATAGGCTCAAAGTCGCCGAAGTTCGCTAAGAAATGCTTCGCATTTAAAAAAAACCGACCGATGGACGTCACCGAAACAAAACACGCGCGATCGCTGTAGGAGTGGCAGCGGATGGGAGAACGTAACGCCTCTCTCTCTCTCTCTCTCTCTCTCTCCTTCCACAAAACTACAACTCAGGAAAAAGTTCATTGTATCCCGGAAGGGTGCTTCCGCTCGGCCAGCCAGTGCGAGAACACGTGCACTCTTTGGGAACAAAAGGACCCTGCCGCAAACACACCGACACGACGCCGTCTGTGACTGGCTGGGATAACAAGACGTGCCGGTCAGCACCAAAAGCACGCGGAGGCGCCTTTGAACATCGCGTATGATGAGCCCGTGACATGCACGCAGGAGGAATCAGATGGCGGTGCAGCAAAACACAATATTCAGTTTTGCTTCAGTGTAACACAAGTTGAACATGAGACAGCCGATTTAATTTTTGCCAATTTTTACGCCATGCGTGTCGGTTTTTCTCACGGACTACCTTATCGTACCGGAAGATGTCCGTATGTTAAACTTATGGGGACATTTAACGTTTCCTAACGCGCAGGGTCCTATTCCTACGAGGTTTTTTACTCCTTTTTTCACTTGAAGGATATTTTCTAAAAATTTTTGCAGTGAACAAGGCAGAACTACTAGGAGACAGTTGACGATTGTCAGATGCTACACTTTAAAATGGAATAATTTAGCGCTCCACGACCTTCGTCGTGTGGAGATCTATACGAATATTTTTTTTAGATCACAAAAAAACATGCTTACTCGTTGTAAATGTGCCTGTACATTTAATCACAAATAATTTGCTGCTGCGACACCTATCGCTGTATGAGCATTTCTTTTCACATATTCAAATGTCTCCTTTACGAACCGAACAATCCAGCAATGGTGTCCACCATTTGCACGAAAAATAAATGAAAGACAACAAGTCTGACATTATGCGAAATCGCCGAAATGTATGGCACAAACCGTGAGCCTATCCGGAAAGTGCGTACGCAAGTAGTTCTCCTTTTAAGCAGTTCTTGATGGAATAAACACTGTTCCTGTCTCCCTTCAACAGGAATCAATACAACGCTTTGTTGTCAGCCTTGTTGCGGAAGCCCTGTCATGGTTCGTACAGGCTTCCAAGAGAAAAATTTCAGGACTTTTCAACGACCTTTGACAAAGATTAAACACGATTGTAGTTCATGGTAAATTTTATTGCACAAAACAATGGCTATTCTGTTGTTCACTTATTGCAGTTTCACTGCAATAAGTTCTGCAATAAGTGACTAGAAGTTCTGAAGGTTAAGATGTGTTTCAGTTTTTTTCTCTTTGCACCTTTATGCTGCCAAGTTCTTCGGTCTTGACTTTCGTAGGCTATTTAACTTTACTACATGTCTGATGTCGCCAGTCACTTCTGCCTTCTCAGCAAAGCCACCAGCAGAGCTTACCAAATCGGCAACAACTGCTTCAAGTTTCTTTCCCTTCAGCTGCACGCATTCAACTTCCCCACAATAAAGCGCCTTTTTGTCTGATTTGCATTTTCTTGGCACGATCATGCCATCACAACGCGCACCGCAACCAGCAAGTGGAAAACCAAACACCATTGATGGCACCAGAGCAAGCACTGACCACTGGCAAAGTATACTGTACAATGCACAATGTGGCCAGCAGATGATGCTGAGGCTAGTGAAGGTGCGCTGTAGTTTTTTCTTTTTTTTACTTTAGCGGGTTTACGAGGGATACCACTAAAAGCAAAGCCGCAAGAAAACTTTTCAAACACTAGTAAATTTTACTGCAGTAAGCGCATTTGGGAAGCTTTCTTTTTCTGGAGAGCTCAAGATCTTGTAGCCCATTGTAGCCTCATTGTGCACATCTGTAGCCAAAGCCGAAGCAAGCCAGATAAAAAAAAGAATGGTGCTGCGGGCGCGCGCACTATCCATCGAGTACACAAGTGCTTTGACAGTGTTTGACTTTGCGATCGCGGCGTCGCGGAACGCGATATCCAGTGAAGTTCGTCGCAGACACGTTCCAGTGCCGTGAATTGCGAGTAGAAAATACCCAAAACTCTGAAAATCCCCGAAATTGCAGGGTTTTCAATGACTCAAACAAAATTCCAGGACCTCCAAGGCCTTCAAAATGTAATTTTCGATTCCAAAGGTTTTCCAGGATTTCAAGGACCTGTGCGCACCCTGCTTGTCGCACCAATTATGCACATCGGCAGACATGAAGTCTGCCGATGTGCATAATTGTGACATCGATTCCCTTGTCCACTGCCGGTCGTAGCGTAACGGCGAATACTTGTGCCGCAAAACAAATGCGCTCGGACCCGCTTGGCTAGCGTAGCTAAATCGCTCACGTGGCCAGAGCTTCCACTAGCGACCTCGTGCAGACCATGCTGCAAACGCGCGGGGCACTTCCCGGCTCCGCGCAGACACCAATATGTCCGCCGTAGGGCCCACCGCCGAGTGACGTCACAGTTGGAAGGAGGCGTTCCTTCTGGCGATTTGGCTGATAGCGTGTGCGCTGCAAGAACTCGGACACGCAGACGCCAGCAAAAGGCACCATTTTTGAAAACCTGTATATGGGCCTTGTGGATTTCCGGTTGGACTTTTGTTCCCAAACTGCTTTCTTCCCCAGCCGTCAGCCAACGTGCACGAGAAACAAGCCCTGAGAAGCGTCACGCTGTGCAGTGGGCGGCGAGGACGAGAGGAGGGCTGTGCACACCGAATACATGAAGGCAAAAAACACGAAGCGGGAGAGGGGAGGCAACCTTACACTGACGGGTTGACATCGTCGGAGAAGCAAACCTGTGCCCTCTCCTGTCCTTTCTTTTCCCTTCCCCTTTCTGCCTGTGCCGTGGTCCCTCGCACGACCCCCTGTATAAAATTAGCGACCTGCCCGTACTGCGGCGCTCCTGCGCGCTATGTTTGTTTTTGCTTGTTTATTTTTTTTTAGTTCTGTGAGCTGCCACCGCAAAGCGTGGCGCTACAATTTACCCCCATCGCGTGAGCACACAGAACACTTGTGAGCATCGCACGTGTAGTAGTTGTGTGGCTGTGGCGTGCCAGAGCTGTTACCGTGTCCGTCGGGCTTGGCTTTTTTGTTTTAGGGGCGAAGCTCCTTAAGGTTTGGGTCTGTCCGTCCGTTGTAGCGCGTTATACCTACTAGCAACGCGCTACTAGGAACGCGCTACTACTTCGATGCACGCGCTACCAGCTCGCAAAGGAGAACGCGCCCTCACCCGCGAGAAACAAGCTTGACGCAGGCAGCGTCTTCGAGTTTCTTGATTGAAAAATACCGACTGCTCGCGCTGGAGAACCGTTCACTGGCCACCCATATATATATGTATATAGGCACTGGATCTTGACTTGCAATGGAGTGCCGGTGGGAGATTTCACTTGTGCATAGTTGAACCATGAGGATTCGTAGCGTGCGCGTTAACTAAATTAATCCGGAACTCGGCACGATCTACGATGCACGTCCGGAGCTTCGCCCACTCATCATCATTCATTCCGTGGATATGCTGTGAAAATTTTTTCCTTTCTTTGCGTTGAAGTGTGACAGCACTGGTCGCAACTGTAAACCATTTAGCTGTGGTTTACTGGTGCGTTCCGTTCTGTAAATCGAGCGGACGGACATCAACTGGCATCTCATTTCAAGAGTTGCCTGGTGCTCAAGGTTTGAGCTCGGCTAATAAAAAAAATGTACTGGCATTTCACAATGCATGAAGTGTTCTTCTGCATGAGCATTCTCCTCAGTGTAACATGAGTATATTTCTAAAATAATGGGCTTTAACGCTGAATTAGCGGATTATAGGGGCACAGTATAGTTGAGAGACCCTATTGAGGAAGTCCAACAAAATATTTTTGCAGAAAGGCCCAGGTGGATTGCAGTCACTCAAGATGATTTTGCATTTTGCCCTTGTAGATAGCATACTAACTGTGCTGGTTTGATTGGGACAAATGATCAAGTGTCAGCGCTCGTAACAGGCAAAATGCATGGTAATTTAAGCAGCTGTGTCCACATTAATGCATATAAACGTGTGTTAAGCACAGCCATGGATAAACGTAGCTTACACTGCTTTATTATATGTCTGGAGCTAATTAGATCCCATGTAATACGTGATATCGCAATTCGTACTAATACTTGCGCTCAAGAAGTTGCAACTCTATGAACCGAGACTCAGATGATTGAATGTGCAACGAGAAACTAAAATGTGAACATTGCAGTTTCGGCACTCATCTGCGTGCATATGGGCCGAGGAAACCGCACGTCTACAACAGTCGTTAGAAATTTCTATTTCTGTGATGACTGATGACAGACTTCTGGTCCTTGGTGACATTGAAATGTCATGTCTCAAGTGCAAAGTGTCATCAATGTTTTTATTCAAAAGGGCGACACCCTGTGAGAACCGCTTGCCGTGCACCGCGGGGCTCCCCTTGCCATTCCCGTTACATTGCCGGCTTCATTAGCAAAGAGGTCGTGAAGAAGGACGCGCGAAATGTGCAACATAGAGCGGCAGCAGATACTGCTTTTTTACAGTGCACACACAAAGCATCCGTGTTGAGGAACTGTTGGGACCGCTGCACTGAGCCGAGGTAATCGCACGCCGCCACTGGGTGTACTTCACATTCTCGGCCTCGTCTAAACGCATTAACAATACAGAAAACCATTTTGAAGATATTCCCCTAAAGGAAGAGAAGACTATACCTGCCGCTGCACACTCGAAACGCGGTAGCCGCTCAAGGGAGTGCACTCATTTCAGGTTGTCGCGTCGGCTGCTATGATGATGATGATGATGTAGTGGCGGCCTGCCCCTTTGCAACGGGGGAACACCCTCAGTGTCCTGGCCTCAAGAAATGGATGGATGGATGGATGCTATGAGCTTCCCCTTTGTAACGGGGCGGTGACATGTGCGCCACCAGGCTCGTAAGAAGATTTAAGAACTTTTTTTTTCCTCTTTTAATTTTCCTCATGCCTTTTAAATTTACTTCAATCAAATCGATCATGCCATATCAAAAACGGAATTTCATATCCCAGTTCCCTGCCCCTTATGGCAGAAATTCCATATTTTTCCCTATAATTATTTTTGTCCGTTCTCTCTAGTTTTCTGCCACCAGTATTCTAACCGTCTCTTACTTATTTCAATCGCGGCTATGTTCAGCTTCCCGTTGTTCGCCCTAAAACCCAAGGCTTCATGTAGGGTGGTGCCCAAACGTACACCTGGGTGGATATTTCCGCATTCAATCAGAACATGCTCTGTCGTTTCCCTATCTTCCTCACAGCATGTGCATTTTTCTTCTTCTTTACTGAATTTCGCTTTATAAACACGCGTTCTAAGGCAGCCCGATCTCGCTTCAAACAATAAAGCGCTTCCTCTTGTATTATCATAAAATGCCTCCCTCTTTATTTCGTTTTTGCCCTCTCGGTAGTTATTCAGAGTCGGTTTTTTTTCCATCGCTGTCCTCCAGTAAATCTTCTCCGCCTCTCTGACTTTTCCCTTTACGCTCTTTGTTGTCAGTTCTCTTAGAGCCGTATATTTACTGGTGAGCCTCCTAGTTCTCTTTCTCCACTGCGTGTCAACGCTCTTTCTATATAAATAGCGGAACACCTTCACTGCCCACCTAACCTCTTTCATATTCCTTAGCCTTTCTTCAAACCTTATTTTGCTCTGCGCTTCCCTTGCCTCAAAACTCGCCCATCCCGTATCGCCCTTTACAGCCTCGTTTATGGGGGTAAGTAGAGGCGGCCTCTCGTGACATTTTTGGAAACTAGACGAACACGTGACCCCTGAAAGTTGGGGTCACGCGCAGCCGTAGAGAGAGCCGGTATGAGCAGGTCGCCCTTTTATAGAGGAGGTCGTGGTCCCTCGATGCTGCACTAATAGGGAGCCCAACCTCAAGTTTGCGCAGCGCCGTCCGGCAGTGAAGCGGAGAGAGGTGGAACTACCGGTCGCTCCGACGGTCGCACTCGCATTGCACGAGCGGAGAAACGTGTTTCGGGAGGCTCTTATCTCGCGTTGCCCGCCCGGGCGCTGCAGTTTTTTTTTTTTTTTTTGTCAGTACGGAAAGGAGGCACACAATACAGATGCTCTGCGCGCTGTCACAGCGGTTTAGAAAAAAAAAAGAAAAAAGAACCGTGAAAATCAGGTTCCGTTTCCCTGGCAGAGACGGCCACCACAGCAAATCGCAAAATGATGTGATGCTTGCACGCGCGGTATCTTGGTGTCACTTTTTGCAACATAAGATATCATCAATAGTTAACACGGAGAAGCGTGATGGCCAGTCGTATTTTAACAGAACTGCGTATGTCAAGCGAAAGTGCATGCAGCAAGTATATTCGTCTTACATTTCGAAGAGTGTGCGCTTGCTAGGTCACTTACCATTTTTAATACGACAGCAGTGGTAGACGTTGGCCCCGTACATCAGTTATTAAAAACCGTGAGTACTGGTGCAGTTTTACTTCATGGCGATAAGTGCGCAAAAAGAGCACCAGGACAGAGAGGTGCAGAGAGGTGCTGTGTTTGCGCACTTATCACCATGAATGCATACTAACTGGCCCGAGTATCCGCTCTTCTGCAGTTTTACTTAATTAACTGGTGGATATGGGTTTTTAGTCGCTGTTCAGTACAAAACTTGAGTAGCTGGATGTTCATAGTGAGCGTGTTAACGCTGGCCATGGAAGCGCCTGTGCCACTGGCGGTCTGCCGCTTTGGCTAGGTAGGCCAAGTATGTGTAGAGAGAAGCAAGGTAGCGATAAAAACAGCAAAGATATTGTGCAGTCTGATGCTGTTTTTATCATCAAAAATTACATTATAACGGGAAACACACACGATCGAAGGGCGCATTTTATAGTGTTGACGAATTGGGCTTTCGAAGGGCGCATTCTATAGTGTTGACGAATTGGGCTTTTAAAACAAACAGAGCGCCATTACTGTAAGCGCACACGGTCTGAAATAATTGCTTACATTGCAGGAAACATGCGTAGTCACGGTGGGCGTTAGAGATTATCGTGCCGCATTGTAATGCAGACAAAATCAGCTTCAAAAAGATGAAACCAGCATGATGTGACGATGAGATGTCGCTATCTTTCGAGGCAGAGCTTGTACGCGGCTGTCAGCATTGCGTACTGTAATGCTGCCAGTGACTGAGCAAGGTAGACGTAAATATGAACGGTTCATACTAATCATATAATAAATTTGAAGTCTGCTGTGGCCTGCAACCGATGGAATTTCGAGCGAATGTACACGAAATTGCAATTTCTTGCGCCTACAGCTCCGAGCAGACACCACTTCACGATGCGTTTTATCGGCCGTATAATTACAGAAACTGAAAACTCGTCTCTAGTTTCACGTCAGCAACGTAGTCATCCACACGCGCTTGGCAGCCACGAACACAGCATCGTCTTCAACGACCTACTAGGTCCCGTCATTGCAGTATTTAAAGTGTGGTACATGTTGAGATTGGAAGCCCGAAAATGTTTTTCAGTGCCACAAATTTTCCTGAAGTTGCCATACAACGGACACATGACACAGCATATGCAGCCACTGAGCGCGTGCGAGTTGTGAGAGACGCCTTGGGCGGCCTAAGAACGCGCTAGCACGCGCAGAAAGCGGGCGCACTCACAGGCGGCAAGGGCGAGAGCAGAGGGCGAAGCGACCGCAAATCGTACCAGCTGCCGAAACGGCGCTTTTCGGAGGCGCGCCGCAGCGCCCTCTGTCCCAGCTTGGGAGGCCTATCGGCGTTCCTTTGACCCCCACGTGGTAAACGAAATTCAACGACGGATGAATGAGACTATCTGGTTATCAATCATAATTGAGAAATCCAAGCACACAGACGCTGCTGTCAAAGTGTCTACGCGCTATTGTTTCAGCTGGCTGAGGGTGTTATTCGGTTAGAAAGTACTCTGAGCCACGCATGCGCCGGAACATTCCATCGAATCGCGGGCCTCATCGCCCAGCATGTCACGACTGCGAAAAGGAACTCTGTGGGAGCGCATTCGAGCATTTGACTGGAAGATAATTTCTAGGCAAGCGTGATCACGAGACGCGAGTGCTCTGCAAAATTACATAACTGCGTGTAATGCGCTAACATGAGGCCAGTTGTGCGAATCTTTCACTCAGCGCACATTTTTACATTTATATTGCAAATTGTACAACGGTCATTACAATAGCGATTGTAATGACTGCCAAAACAACGACGCGCTTACGAGGCGCCGCCTCTGGATGGAAATTTCGACTAGTTGTGGTTCCCTGACCTGCACAAAAAAAAAAAAAACGCTCGGTAAACGGATTTCTACCATTTTCGCCTCCTTCGAAAATGTGACCGGCCTTTCCGGGACCAAACACGCTGGTCAAAAACAACACTCAACAGACAAGAAGGAAATCATTGAAAATACAGCGCTGTTTGGCGGCACATGTCGACAGAGACGTGAAGAAGCAGACGTTCAAAACACCGCAGTTAAATCGCCCATACACCTAGAAACTCGCGCTAATTGACCCAGGAGACCACCATCTCGAAGAGTCACTTTGGGCTTTACTAGGTACGCGTATCGCTAAGCCTAATAAGAAAGAAAACAACTACGGCCATAAGTCAACACGATACTCTCATTTCATTTCGTAGCACACCGCGGTAGGCGAGGAAATAAAATAGAAACTTACATTTCGATCGCGTAGAAATGCTGTCCACCGGCGGGTACCAGAGCAACGAATTAGGCCTAGCTGCCGGCACACCGCAGTACATCCTGCGACAAAGGAAGGCCAATCCACAACGTTCTCTACGATCCGCACTGCACTGCACAGCAAAAGTGACTGGTGCGGGAATGTTGACCACCGTGGTTTCGACTGATGTCAAACGCGTGTGCGAGAGGGCCGCGTTCCAAAGTAACCACTCTCACCCACCAGGGGAAAGCACCTGCGGCTTCCACGATAGCTTTCCACTTGCCTTCCTTTACTATTTCTCGCCCCCCCTCTCCCCCACACCGTTCACTCAGCCCCGCAGAGGGCGAGTTCTGCCTTCTTAGAAGAGAACCCCGATTTTGCGCGAGGCGTCCTGGGACAGCAACCGAGCATGCCATTTTTGTTGCTTATTTTAGAACCGCGGCATGTGGGGATGTCGCAGTGAGAGTAGAAGCATCGAAAGTGCTTCCACTGCCTTCTGCAGAGTTGTGCTTGAACCGTGGCGACCCAGAATGCGGAATTTGGATACAAAAGGTGCGGTTTGACTATGTGAGTGAGTAGTGTGGCTGTGCTGTGTCATGGGTTTGACACCGCAGCTGCCATTTACATTACTTGATCCCTGCTAGGCCATGGTGTTGAACAGACAAAATATGAAAACTGGTGCCCGGGGATGTCCCCGGGCCATAAACGCACGCGTTAGTCGCAGTGGTTTAAAAAGCAAAGCCTGGAACAGGTGAAACTTGCTTGTGTATGGAGGCAGTAGGCAGCGGGACTGGGGTGGCCACACTTTTTTTTTTGCCTGGCTGGAAAGGAGTGCCAAAACCGGTTGAGAGCAGCCTGGTGGCCACCTGCCAGCAGAGTTTATTCTCAAATGTGTGCCTCACAGCCTCCACCCCCTGGGGGATTCCTGCCTGGCCAACTGCAGAGACAAAAGAGTCCCCTCGGGGCATCACAATACCCTAAGTGCCCAGAGAGTCTGGGAAAGGCTGGGGCAGTCCTACAAAGCAGTGCCTATGTTGGCTGACTTGCTGCCAGGATCCAAAGATCGACCTTCAAAGGGGTTGTGAAAAGAATATGGAGATGCCCGGTTGTAATTTTCGCTGCTTAAATATGCATTGGACAAGCCGATTCGGAAATATTTCGGCGAAATATTCAGTGCACATTTAGTAACGCCCGTTTGAAACTCCACAGTTCTTGCGCTCCCGAAGCGACTATGCGACACTACCGGCCGGCACGGTACCATTCGGTGACGTTACAGTAAGATATTTTTAAGTGCAAAGGCACAGTGAACTCGCGTTTGCGCTAAAGGAATCGATTCACTTGAAAGTAAGAACGAAAGAGAATACTTATAAACCGTGCGGTGCCGCCATTCAGAAGCAAGGCTGCAGCACGGTTTGTTTTCCCGTGGCCTTTTAGGGCGCGCCAATCTCGGCAGTCTGGTGCCTACTAACATGACGTCAACTGCAGAGTTGAGGGGAACGCGCGCAGTGAAAGCCAAACCACGTTTTTTTATCGCTCCAAATCAAACCACACGATGCAACGGAGCAATGCATATTGTTGATTAGAGGGCCAGGATCCCGAATACGGGCTTAGTACAAAATGTTCAGAAAACGTTTCACCACCCCTTCAAGAAAGAAGTACCAGGGTGTTGTTTCAAGGTCTCCTGAGTGCTCAGCCAACTACACAGGGGAAAGCAACAACTACCAGGAAAGAATGCGCGAAGAATAGAGGCCACTGGGGGAACACTGAAATGTATGACTACAGAATCGACTTTGAGTCCGCTGGGGTAATAGACACAAAGGAATCGGAGGCTTTTGCTAGAATCATGGTTGGCACATTCACATCCTTAGGGATGCGAGGGAAAGGAAGCGCCAAGCAGAGAGAAGCAAAAGCGATGCCGCCTCCGCGAACAAGTCTGCTGTTTCCTGAAGAAGCTGACCTGGCCTCAAAACGTCGGGCAATCTAGGAAACTGCGGCTGGAGCAACGTCTGCTTCAAACATCAAGGTATGCAGCAGCCTCACAGTTAATTTCGAGCAAAAACGTGTGCGTGCACTCCAACTTCAATAAGCGGAATGCTTTGTCCCCTGCACAGCGAAATGTTCAGGCATCACACGGAAATTATTTCTACAGAGATCGACGCACTGACGCGAAATCACCTGCCTTAACTGATGTGCTGGTACTTGTGCCAACTGTCATTGTCAACAATGTTGCAGTTATACTGCGGAAAATTATATTAATGTAACACTTACATAATTGAGTTACTGCCGTAGCTCTTGTGCGTAACTACATTTTTCAGTTTCTTGTATTTTTTTAAAGAAAGCCGTTTTTATTGTAGCACCCTTCAAAATTCATGAATTTCTACATCTCAGGGGGCTTGTCCACCAAACAAGTGGCTGTACCAGGGGATGACCACAAACAGTTTTACAATAGCAGCGTTTATACGAATGCGACCCCCCCAAGGCATTGCACATAGGAAGGAGGATTCCGACTCGCAAGAGGGTTCTCGGGCATTCTTCCAGTCTCGTGCTTTTTGATGCCCGGGCTTTCCTTTTCCTCCCGTTGGGCGAGGAACGAGGGAGAGGCAGAATGGTGTCCAGGACAGAGGTTGTTGCCTGGTCTTGGCTTTCTCATCGAAGCACCCGGGAGACGATGCCACACAGCCATCCATGTAGGACCCCCCCCCCCCCCCCGACCTCTCGCCAAGTCCATTGTATGGCGCCCTCTGTCAGCACCGCCATTATGACGCAGGTGCGGAAACATTCCAGCAGTGGTTACGGTTGTGGTCTGGGGCTGTCTAATGCACTCTCCTGCCCTCTGTTTGGATCGCGTAAACGGGTTAGAGGCCTTGGTGCGGTGGCCTGCCCCAGCCACTTTCAGGTATGCCACCAGTACAAAAAATTCACGGAGGTATAACGGGCAAGGGGTGCCTCGCGGCCACCTCTTCCTGTTAAGAAAACTTTTTTGGGGTTTAATGTCCCAAAACCAGTTCTGATTTGGACCACCTGGTGTTCTTTAACCTGCACCGGCATGGCACAGCAATGGGCCTCCTGAAGAAAAGACTTTAGGCTCGGGAGTGACGTCTATGACGGCACCCCCGTGGCGCCTGGGCTCAACACACGAGGTCTCCAAGTGGTGCTGACGAGGAGCTCAAGCGTGACGAGCCGGGGTCTTCCCTCTTGGGGCTTGTTTTGCATGCCAAAAGTAACCAGTGCCCCCTCTATTTGGCAGTGGGAGGGCTTTTTTGCCCATTTCTTATGGCCAATGTGTGTGTCTTTTATGTTCCAGTGCGTCTTCACTGTGTGCCTCTGTCTGAGCGTAGTTCAGCTAGTCACAGTGCTGTGCCCTTATGTGCCAGTCTGACTGGGAACGGAAACGACCGTACTTCGCTGCTGTCGGACGAAGAGCACATGAAGTAGATGTCATTTCCTTGCCCACCCGCTTTTCAATAATAGTGGCACGGAATGAAAAAAAAATTCTAGAAACCTAGAGCTGGAAGAACGGTGTGCGCAAGGTGTGTGCGTACAGCCAATGTATTTCTTTAGCGTGTAACCTGTCATTTCTATACGGCGCCCTCTTCTTCTGAACGATGAATTTTCTGTGATTGCAAAATTTATGATGCAGGCATTTAGCGAAAAGGAAAAATGTCATGAGTAAGAGGGGCCCACAAACACAGGCCACTAGGCCAAACGGAGAGATCGGCGAAGTGGCGCGGCAAAGCACGCGCAGTGGACACGTCGGTGTTCGTAATTGGATGTCAGCGGGCTCGCGGCACGCGACCCGAGTAGAGATCGGTGATCGAGAAGGCTGAGCTGGCATTCTCTGCGCGGCACCGGTCGACGAAGGTTGTCTGGCCAGCTACGGTCTGGTGACGAGGAGACGAGGGCGTCGGGCTCCGGGGTGCCGTCGATCTGGCTGACGATCGAGCACGGACTTCGGAGTGGCAGCGGCCGAACTTCAGCAGTTCCCGGTGTACCCGCAGCGCTCCACCTTCGCCGGCAGAACGGGACGACCGGCAGAAGAATCGCTGCAGAGGGCCGGTCTTGGTTGGAGACCGAGCACTACATATGAGGAGGCCTAGGCTGGGCTAGGCCTAAGCGGTGACTCGCCACATCACAGGCGAAGCAAGGCGGCGGACGAGGACGGACCTTGAGTGAGCGGCGGTCACCACCAGCAGCATCATCCTCGACGACGGCTACGAGACACGACTCGCCGAGAGAGCATCGACTCTGAAACGCACCGCGTCGAAGGCAAAGTAAGAGCGTCTAACTGCACCTTGACCGGCAGGCAGCTGACGCGCACGTAAACGCGAGACCCAGCGTTGACAGACTCCCGTTGGAACTGCGCCCAACGCGGAGGATCTTTGTATTGGCTATTTAGTTCGTCAAGCTAACCTGTTTTAGTCTTCTCTTTGTGTGCGGTTTGATGTGTATTCGTACTTTGAGTGTCTTGGTGTGTGTTTTATAAAGTAACGCCTTTGTTGTTTTTTGTTAACGCTTCTCGCCTCTCGCCTCCGTCACTCTCTCTCAATCCATCGGAGCAAGCGCTCCCGAGATCCTCACACACTAACTCGTGACAATAATTGGCGAGCCTCTACCAGGATTAACATCTCCAGGCCCAGTCACGAACGATCGTCGGGGGTTGCGAAGATGGATTGGGAGCGTTTGGCAGCGTTGGCAAGGGACACGGATATGTCCAAGGAGGAGACGTTACGGTTTTTCGAAAACGCTCAACGGGAGCGCGAGCGAGAGTTTGAGCGCGAAAAGGCTCTTTTAGAGTTAAAGCTGAGGTTGGCAGAAGCAAATGCGATGGGACGGGATAGTGAAACCCCCACGCCGACGGCGTCGCCCGGTTCGCCTTCTGCCAGGCCTAGACAAATTTGCCCCAGGAAACTGATGGCTTCCCTTTGAAGAAACTGAATGCGAAATCTGCATAGCTGTTTGCACCGAAACCAAATTAGACACTGCTGATATATTTAAGTGTACCAGAGATCGAGGTAGATTTATGCGACTCCCAGTTATTTAGTCGCTGACATCCTGCGCACCTCACTAGTCGGGCCGTACAGAATGGCTCACCTGTAGAACGTGCAATAAAACGCAAGAACACTCTCGCGTCGCACCAGCTAAAACTCGCCCACATGATTTCTATACGGCGCCCTCTTCTTCTGAACGATGAATTTTCTGTGATTGCAAAATTTATGATGCAGGCATTTAGCGAAAAGGAAAAAAAAAGCCTCTTTTAAAAATGCCCGGAGCTCTGATCAGAACGCGAACATAATAAAGCTGCCGACATTCCTCGCACACTCGCAGAAGGTAACCATAAATGCTGGTCTTCACTGAAAGCAAAAACCCACACTGATATGCACAAAATTAACAAATCAAAACCATACATATGTCTGTGCACTGTAAAGTTGCGAGATCGATTACGCGGAAACGTGGGATAGCCGCCAAGAAGCGCGTGCTGAGGGCGAGTCCCCTGCTGGTGGCGGCGCTGTTCTGCCAGGCGCTGGATCAGGTAAGAAGCTAACTGTACCACATCGTTGTTTGCATGATGCTGCCTGTTTCATTTCTTCGCCCGAAAACCAGTCATGGGCAGTAACTAGTTATCAGTAACGCGTTACCGGTAACTGGCTACTATTTTCAGTAACTTATAACTAACTATTCACTTTTAATTTAGAGGAACTTGTAACTGTAACACGGTTACTTTTAACACATCAAGTGTAACTGAAAATACCGTTAGAGTTATTTCCTTTCCAAAAATATATCCAGCAGAAACACCCGCACATCGCGGCGTTGCTCGCAAATACTATCGACTACCCGTATCTCTGCATCGAGGTGTTTGCAAAGTATGTTAGTATCTCACTATAGCAGGGTAGCAATTAAAAAAAAACAGCAGTTGGCAACAAGGGCCGACGGACCGCGCGTGTCAGTGTTACTCTGCCAGCCAATCACAGAACCAAACATCGTCGTCATGCAACCTTTTCAAAATGGCGCCGTGTTTGCCTTCGTTGCCTGCGGAGCGTCTGCTCTTCTTGAGTCTTTTCATCGGCATGAGCCATGAGGTGCTCGAGAAGCATGGACAAAAAGGTGGGGGATCCTAGCTCTTCTATCTGCAAAAGGCCACGGTACAGCTCATTTCGCTTCCGAGCCCGCTTTATGCGTGAAACTCCACTGAACCGAGTTGAAAAAAAAATTACGCCCGCATCTTCCCACGGGGGGAACTCGAGTAAATGCGTCGCAGAGTGGTGGGGATATTGCGTGAATGTTGCGTAATTGGGTAGCCTATGGTTTGGGAATGCTTAATTGTTATTTCGTCTTCATTATTCTTGAGCAAAGCGTCAAGTAAAGCGAAAGCCAAGTAAAGACGCCCTTGACTGAATTCCGAACGCGCGCTCCGCCGCTTACATACACACCGCCCGCGTTCGAGGGAGAGGAGTACGGGGGAGAGCGACAGTTTTGCGGGTGTCTTCCTGGACCGGCACGAGACGATCCGAGCATGGGCAGTGGGGGTGTGGTCGGCGCCGGCGCCGCCGAAGCGCGACATCGTGCGACTAATGCCTCGTTCACACTGGTAAATCCGGCGTCTACAGTCGACGGAATTCTCTTGCCGCCGAAAACCGCGTAGTTCACACTGCTTACCGCCGCGGAACCGGCGCCGCCGGAAAGTGACATAGCGCCATCTGCCGAGCACAGGTCGAACCTTTAAAAAAAGTGCGGCATTGCCCGGATGTACACGCGGTTCCACCGGTTCTACACTTGTGCGGATATTGTCCGTTTTGTTTGTGTGCCTGAGCAAGAAGCGGTACTGCTAGGCTCGCCGTGAAATACGTTCTGGTGATGCATGACAGGCGGAATATTCACCGAATAAACGGCACCAGCGGTGGTGTGCTCGTCCTGGAATACATGAACGCGAGAAGCTTGGTCACGCCGTGAAAGTGCTATTCGTTGTGCGAAAATGTGACTTGGACAGGTGGATTCCTACAATGAGTAAGTTGAGAATGGCTGTTATTCGTGACACTACTGAACGCGCGGCGTTTTCCGAAGAAAAGTGCGTGTTTACGATCCAGTCGGATGTCCCGACGGGCTTCGAATACAGCGATAATCGCGCCGGACTTTGCCGCCATTTTTCGAATTTGTGACTCGCGCTCCTATTGGTCCGCGGCGGGAAATCCGGCGACAGCGGCCGCAAAAATCGCTCCCGGAGCGATCGGCGCGGATAGGGCTGTTTCGGCGGATCTCGCTGTCGCCGAACAGGTTTCCGCGCTTCTCCGGCCGCCGGATTGCTCAGTGTGAACGCCCCATAAATGCTCCGCATTTAAAACCCTGGTTGCGGTGCTTGTGGTGCGCCAGGTTTTTGCACTGCAGCGCTTGACTTCAGCTCAATAAGGAATCGTCAATTCCATATTATTTTGTGATGAATAAACGAGGATATAAAAATCTATACACCTATCCATTATTATTGCCACCCTCGCTTTATTTTGGTAACATGGAAAGTTGACAGAAGGAACTACTTAAGAGAGTTGGCAAGCATCACAAAGATAGTGAGTAGTTCGACGAACGCGGCGCTAAATTCTCGTTTTATTCGCTGGCAGGTTCGGCGACATCCATGAAGAGTGTAGGCACGTTTATTAGCAATCGCTCAATTGCGCTTCTTAAGGTGACTTATGACAACTATTATGCGATGATATCACGTATGTAATCAGTGCTATCAAGATCGCTACATAATGTGCCAGCATCACGTAATGTGGGCTTCGTTGTTTGACTTACCACTCCGCTTAAATGACGTGCATTTATTATTAAGGTACACAAACATCAATGTGGCAAGGGTACAATTCCAAAAAAAAAAGACAAGGCGGCTACTTCGCAGGAGCTCCACTTCGCAACTGGGCTTTTTTTACGCTGGTCTGCGGGACGCACCTGACAAGCGTATGCGGACTGGTTTGTCCCAAATTCTGCTAACGACATGCGCATGCCCACTTTCAGAGAGGCACGCGTCTTTCCTGCAGCTGTCACCGCAAAAGTAGCTGTCTGGAACGCGAAGTTCGCCACTGCGAACTTCGGTCATGCCCATGCCGCCCAGGGCTGCAAAGAGCGTTGTCGTCTGCTCAGCCCCCCGAGAGCACTTGTCAACGGCGTCCGCTAGGTGGCCATCAGTGGTGCACCAGGCGTATACTGAAATACATGGCCAAACACTTCTCCCACAAAACGACATTGAGTAAACGCAGGCAGAGTCATGCAGCGTTTCCCGAGGAGCTACAAGACCGCTGAGACAAATCCCGGAAACAGATCACGCTGATATGATCCCATGAAGAGCTGCACTGGCAGAGAAACATGGACGGAATAAGAAAAAACTGTAGCCACGGACGTCTGATGGCATAATATGTGGACAAGCGCAGAAACTGGCGACATACAGTTCGTCGCATCTGCCGTCATTGGGTTGGTAACGTTTCCATGATCGTAAATTTCCCGCATATCGTACCTATTAAAACCCTTTAAATAACTGTAAACTAAAAAAAAGAAAGCTGACTAGCATTGGCAGATACCTTTCGCACCCCATTCATCCCTCCCCCCCCCCCCCCACCCCCGCGCGCAGAAACACTAACTCTGCTCACATTGAGATTTTTTTTTTTCGACAAACGATTGGCGATGCAATAAACTTCTTTCGTGAGGTCACTATGGAGGGGTACTGCGAAAAGTGCAGCACCGCCCCTTGGTGTAAATACTGCCTTCTGCCGTTCAATACTATATCAACAATTGCGGGGATATTTTGTACCGATATCGCGACATGATTATGAGAAACGCCGTAGTGGAGGGGGCTAGAGGACCAGCTGTGGTGGTGGTAACGCACAACATACGGTCCTGAAACCGCTGCGGCTGGGATCGAACCCGCGCCTTTCGGGTCAGTACCATAACTACGAGACCATCGCGGCGGCCAATGTCGCTCAATCCTGGTGAACTGAAACTTGTTTTTTTTTTTCGTCTCCACATTGCGTACCTGTCACGGAATGACATTGCCTCGGGGCGGACTATAGCTGTAGGTTCACGGTATCCCTGCATATGCGACGTAGGAAGCGCTTCGACCTCGACAAGGAGGTCGGAAGCTCTGGGCCCTTTCGAAGAACACTAGGAGGAGATCGCTTCCTGAGCTGGGAAACCCCGACTTGATGCTTTCCCACGCGAGCCCCCGGCGTGATTCTTGAATTACCGAGACGCGGAGCTTCGGATCAGCAATGCAGGTGCAGGACAGCGGGGCACCGTTTCGCGAGCACTGGCCGCGTGAGGGCGTACGCTATTGTGTGGTCGGCGGCCCCTCGGTGCCGAGGTGGACGCACATCTTTGTTATGACCAGCGAAGCAGGGACCCCCGTGTCTCGGACGCTAATGACCTGTCAATCAGGCGAGATGAAGGAAGATGCCGACTCGGCGACCACAAGAAATGGTTTGGCCATCGCTCTATCCAGTGCAATAATTGCGAGAGGGATATTTTTAGCAGTTGAGGGATATTTGTTTTAGCAGTGAGAGGGATATTTTTAGCAGTTGTCTATAAACATGCCCAGATTCCGCAGCCAGCGAATCAAGGGAAACATGAGCGTATTTAAGAGCGGAGTACTGAGAGCCAGAGGGTTCTAGTCGCTTGCCTGACATGGCGTAGAAGCCGATCATCGTACCCCTTCTAGAAGTTGTTAGCGTCGCTTTGTACCGGCTGGCCACCTAACCTTAGCCGCTTCGTCTAGTTGAAACGCGCGCTTACCGTCTGCAGTGTAGGCATCGGGACTTCGGCTCGAGTTAGCTCAACCTGCTGGAGTTTGCCGTCGAGCACTAGCCCCCCGAAACATCAGCGCTGCAACTCCGTCGACTTCGAAGCTCTGCCAAAACAACGGACTTCTCGCACCAGACCGCCGACGACCTTTCAACGCTGCCGGTCATCCTCACTCATGCCATCGCCTGTTTATACGCCTGAACTTTCATTAGCTTTTGTAGATTAGATTCCTGCATTGTTGACATTGCCCTACTTACTGTTTGTTAGTTTATTTTTCTTAGTTGCTTGTTATTTTCGCGTGGTAATATTTTGTGAAGCTCTTTCATCGCTATTAATTGCTTAATTGTTAGTTCGAGTGAAGTGTTGTTTACCTTGTATCTTTCTAGATTAAAATTTCTTGTTTGGTTTTCCCAAACGCAACTCCGATCCTTTCACTGTGTCTGCTTGCGTACAGAACGACCGAAATTGCCGTCGTACCCTTCGCCGCCTTCGCGCCGGTGACGCCTGAACGACGGCCCTGTAACAGTACCATTTCTGGCGTTCCATCGCTAATACCCCAATTGAATTAGAACCATGTTTATAAGCATCTTCCAGAAGGAGGACAAAACCCTTATATAAAATCAAGGTGTATGATTCCAGTTGCGAGATGCCAGGGAGCCCTGCTTCCTGGCGGTTTTTCCTTTGCCCGGCCGTGACCGGGTTCGACAGTGGCTTCCCACTCCTAATAACGTTACGATTTATCTGAAGTCCCCAATCCAACCCCCGCACCATGTAAACTGTCGTGTGGATGAATATCTCATGCAAGTCAAAATTACAATACGCATCCGGATTAACACGGCGAGTTGGTGTACTATAACATTGTTGATTACACGCGCATCCCGGCACAGGCGAAGCGTGACACCAGCGCTCGTGTCGTACATTCTGCGTGCAGTGTGCGTAGCCAATATTCCTCGACGCATATGGAGCCGACAGCAACCTGAATGCACCAGAAGCATGCTCTTCCTGCCCGCACGGCGTCAGTACTTGATTTTTCAACAAGCTCGGGCTAACGCCCCTTGTCGCCGCAATGCCAGTCTCGTCCGTTATCATAATTTTTTTCTTTGTTCTTCACTCAATCAGCCGAACTACAGCAGTCGCCGCACTCAAATACCACTACACCAGTCATCCAGTGCTGGTAATCGAGCGCTACTAGTTTTGCAAGCTCATTCCTCGAGCACGTACAGACTGGTAAGGCTTGCCCAGGGACATCGTCACTTCATCGTCTTCAAGAGCGCACCTCAATGACGAAACAATCATCGCTGCTTGCTTGTTCCTCTAAATAAATCTCCATCCGCTTACATGCGTCAAGCAACTGCACGGTCAATGACTGACACCGTGGTGTGTTAACCACTCGAATAGTGCCGACCTATCTCCACCTGGCAAAGGGACCAGCCAAGCATGATGCCCAAGGAGTGAGGGATTGTCACGCCCTCCTTTCATGTCCGAAACGGCGAGGGCAACAGGCCACAGCCGCAGGGATTTCATCGTAGGTTCTACGCCTCGAGCAGTGACCAGATTCCTTGAATTGCCACAATGCCCCAATAAGCAAAACATTCCGCTGTTCCGTGCTAGTCCGCTCACGGCAAAAGTACGCGGGAAAATGACAACAGAAGCTGGAGGCACAGTGAGATCCCTAAGAGCAGGCTTATCTCGACTAGCTCGCGAGATCAGGTGCGATGCCGTGGAACAAGCTTCAGCCACTTAAAGGGCCCCTAAACCATCCCCAACGTTTTTTGAACATTTCTAGTTAAAGGAGTACTGACACGATTTTGCGGCGACTCAAAAAGCACATTTTCCGTCTTCTAGCCATGTATTGTTAACGCCCTCCACACAAGGAAACACGTACAAAATCAGTTCAAACTTTCATATTCATCTAGACCCGAGGGATGACCCATAGACTCTTTGCGGATGTCGTGTCCGCAACCGGACACGTTCGATGTTCGTTCAGCCCCTCCAGGTCTACACGAAATGCATTGCCGGTACACATATGAACTGCGGCTCAAAGGCCCTTTCGAACGTTGCTTGCAGCCAGTCATGGGCACGTTACCAGTAAAAAGTAACAGTGTTACAGTTACAGTTACCGCAGCCAGAAAAGTAACTATGTTACAGTTACAGTTACTCACCTTCCAAAAGGACCTTGTTACAGTTACTGTTACTGCTAAAAAGTACGTCGTTACTTTTTCCGTTACTATACAAGATTAATATACCGCAAACGAAATTATGTAGTTCTTTCAACGGAAACGTATAAAGGCGTGCTGTTAGTCGAAGTTGCTCGTAGGAAAGCGCCAGATAAAGGAATGGAATGGGGCTCACTCAAAAGCCCAACACCAGCAATCGTTGCGTACGCCTCATTTTCTGCAACAACTTTTTTATTGATTGTCGGGAATTTATTTACAAAAACAATGGCAATATCCACGTGCAGTGGGAATCAACGAAATGCGAAGCATGCATCAGAAACGTTACATGGAACTGCATTGTTGTCCTCGCTATACCGATTGTGTTACGTATGAAGTTAACGAAACGGCCAGGAGACACCAAGACTGTGGTATGTAAACCATGCCGCTTATGACACGCATGTCATGATTGTAATGTTATGGCCTGTCATTTACGTTTGTCATGCAGTCGTGCAACGTGCCATAGCAATTTTGGTGTACCCCCATTAATGAAACGCGTGGCATGTAAATCATGCCGCTCATAACATGCATGTCACGATTTTCATGTTCTTAGGACGTGTCACCCATGGTCTTTATACATTGTTGTCTCGCCATACCAATTTTGGTATATATCAAATTAACGAAGCGGCCGCAAGAGCACCAAGACCGTGGCACGTAAATCATGCCGCTTATGATATGCATATTATGATTCTTATGTTGTGACCTGTCACTTATGTTCGTCATGCAGTGATGTTGTGCCATACAAATTTTAGCATACATCCTATTAACGAAAAGGCCAGGAAAGCACCAAGACCGTGGCACGTATATCATGCCGCTCATAAAATGGACGTCATAATTTCCATGTTATGACCTGTCATTTATGTTCGTCATGCAGTCATGTTGTTGCATAACAATTTTGTATACATCCCATTAACAAAACGGTCAGGAGAGCACAAAGTTATAGGCGGCTAGATAGATGGATACGCTCAAAGTCGCCGAAGTTCGCCAGGAAATGCTTCGCATTTAATACGTTGGGACAGCCTGGTGCCAAGAAGGACTGCTGCACGCTCGTAATGGAATGGGAGCTCATCCTAAGACGCGAGAAAGAGGCCAGGCCCCTTCGAGTCATTGCTGCCGGCACTTTGGGAAGTGCTTTTTGGAAGCACCGCCGCTTTGAGAACTGAACGTGTGCTAGGCATTGAAAAGCGTCTATTTCTAGGTGGTTTCTGCGCGGGTGGTCATGAAGAAATGGATGGCCACGCAAAAAAAAAATAAAAAAAAAATAGGGATACTGCACCGGCCTCTGAACAACAGTGACTTTTGTCACCTAGGCCGACCATACTGCGGTGTTGCGCACCTTTCTCTGCATGGGGGCGGGGATAAGAACCCTTCCCCGCCTTTTTTGTCGCCGACTGGCGCAGTTTGCTTGCCTTCATCGGAAAAAAATTCTTCATTTCCGCCCTGGGAACGCACATCCAAAAAAAAAAAAAGCAAGGAGATGTTCCGTGTCCTGCACAGCATCTCGATACAACGATAAATCGTAAAAACATTCCACTAGTGAGATACAAATACATTTTGCAATTTACCTAGATACAGAGGTACACATGGTCATAAACATTTAAGAGAAACATCGGGATAGTCTTGTATCGCGATAATGCGAGCCTGTTTTAAAGAAGTGTTGCTGCTGGATATTTTTGAAAGGAAGTAACTGTACGGTATTTACAGTTACAGTTACGGTTAAAAAGTAACAGTGTTACAGTTAAAGTTCCTCTAATTAAAAGTAACTAGTTACAGTTATAAGTTACTGAAAAAAGTAACTAGTACCGGTAACGCGTTACTAGAACTAGTTACTGCCCAAGACTGCTGCAGCCAGTGTACAGAAATGTGCGAGGATTCAGCGATCAC
>CM023487.1:86785347-86832304 GCA_013339685.2 Hyalomma asiaticum | reverse complement strand
CACAAAACTCCCCGATCGTGGCTGGTTGTCGGCATCATGCACGTACCCCTGCTGCTTTGTCGAGACGATGTGCACCTTAATGTCAGACTTTCCTCCACGAGATGTTCACGTCACAGGCACACGCGGTACGAAGACCAAACTTCTCGCCTTCTTCAACAGCACGAAGCATGGGAATTCCATCGTGTACTATTTCAAAAACACTTGAAAGAACTGTCACGACTTCCGAGAGTTCCATCGTGCTGCGAAGCAGCAACAAACACAGCAGTCCTGCGGCGTCGTACGCGTCAGCTGGTGCATGAATGGTGAATGGTGCAGTTTAATCAAGCAGCTCCGAAATGGAGCATTGAAAACATAACAGGCCAACCACAAATTTGAAATTCGAATTAACAGCATTTGAATTATTGAGAGTGTTGTATGTGGGTACGAGCTGTGGGGCTAAATTTTTTATGGATCCCAATCTAGTGAGTTTTCAGCGCGTATAAAAAGCCCTAGCTGGTGAACATTTCAATAGACTGCCTTGTGATGGTATGGTTTTGGCTCGAAGCACCCCAGCAGTTCTCACTTCACTTATTGCATATTGTCCCTTTTCATTTATCTGGTTGCAGAACTTCCCAAAGCGTGAAGGCCACCAAGGGAGTGCATGGATGCACCTGGATTACTAGGCGACAATGCGGCCCCACAAGGTGCAGCACCAGAAATGGAGGACACACTTGCAACCATGGAAAAATTGCCTCCGTTTGATATTTCATCAAACGCTTTATGTGGAGCAGCAGTGCTAGCTAGTAGGCAACTTCCATCAACCTTAGAGGATGTACATCTTGTGGAAAGCACGTGGTTCGTGGATGGCAGAGTTTCGAAAAACATCGCAGACCTTACAGCAGCCTACGGTAAGCTGGAATAATCTCCCCGACAAATCTTGGGGGTGAAAAAAAAATGGTCAGAACTCTGCCAACTCAGCTTCACAAGCTTCAAAAAAGTGGCCAATTTCTCAGAAGACATGAAGCTTCCAAATGACGATCTGGTTCCTGCCTTTTTCTGGAAGAACACTCAAGGGGATTTGTGGTCAGCTTGAATAGTAAGAGTGTCTCGAACTTGAGTTTGCTTATGGAACCACTGCATACCCTAACAAAAATGCCATATGTGGCGATATCAGGAATTGGGCATATGCGGCTATATATGGCAGGTCCCATATGTGTCCGGATTTGCCCCAATCGTGATAGAAACAATATGGCAATGAAAGACCAACACGGTGAATGTCATGCAAGACACCGATAGGTATTGGGTGAATAGGGCCATGTACGGACACTTGCCATATATAGCCAGATATACATATATGGCCATATATGCACTACACACATTTGCTATATATGGCACGTGTCCATATTTAGCCGTATTTCTCCAATATGCATCAGAGTCTTACATGGCATTCATCGTGTTGGTCTTTCATTGCCATATTGTTTCTATCACGATTGGGGCAAATGCGGACACGTACGGGACCTGCCATATATAGCCGCATATGCCCAATTCCTGATATCCCCATATATGGGACTTTTGGATACATTGGATACATTTTCAACTTGTTTCTCATGCAATGTGTAGTGATTAGTTATTGGGGTTTGTTTTGTAGTAAATGAAACGACCTTTCACGAAAAGTTCAACTTAGCGTGAAATACACAGGGACAAGAAGAAACTAAACAGACAGGTTTCTTGTGTCTCTATTTCGTGATGCATAACCAACTAGCCCAGCAGTCTGTCCTACGAAACAACCTTTATTTTGCTCATGTTGACTTCCATCTGCCAGTCCTGGCACCATTTACTTAATATATTAAGATCATCCTGCAAATTAACATCTTCACTGTTAGTCACCTTCTATATATCACGCAGTCGTCCCTGAATAACCTACCGTGGAAGTCATAGAATTAGCTATATCATTAATGTAAATTAGAATAGAATAGGTCGCAGCACAGATCCCTGAGGCACTCCGATTTCATGTGCCCTAAAGGGGAATGTTTGTTTCAGTACAGTGAAGTGTTGGGCTAGTTGGTAGGTCATACTTGGGGAAGAGAGCGCTGAAAATTTCGGAAGGGTAAGTGTGGACAGGAAGGGTAAGTATGTCCACACTTACCCTTCATGCTAAGGCTGCCAAGCTTTTTCATTAGTCTGGCGTGAGGGACTTTATCGAACGCTTTTTTAAAATCTATAAAAACGGCATCGATCTGGTATTTATCATGCAAAGCAATATGAATGTCACTAGTTAACTCAATAATTGTGTCTCGCAAGATCGACCCGCGCAGGAAGCCATGTTGCTTGGCGAAAAAGTTGTTTTCCCCGATAAGTAATTCATGACTGCCGACGAAATAATCTGCTTAAGCAGTTCGCTCCGATACTATAGTTGGAGAGATTCGCCTGTAGTTCGTAGCGCTAAAGCGGTCTCCGGATTCAAATATAGGTATTACGCGGGCTAGCTTCGAATCGTCGGGTACATAGCCTGTGTCAAGGGACTGTTGGAAAGCAGCACTTAACATAGGACATAATTCTAGCTTTACTATCTTGAGCATCTTCGGGCACATCTCGTCAGGACCTGGTGTGGAATTTCCAGAAAGGCGAACAGTGGATGCCGCGATGCCTCGCGGAGTGATAAGAATATCTTGCATGTGGGAAGTTAAAGAATAGCAGGTAGGTTAGGTGCCATTGGACTTTCATCCAAACACAGAGCTAAAGAAATTACCGAATTCTGTTGCGGCGTCTGGCATGGAGAGGAGTTTTCAGTCTTTCGCTATTGATATTAGGGCCTTGGAGTCGTAACTTGGACACGCAACTTTCTAAAAATTTTTTCTACTATTGCTTCTTAACATGTTTGAGATATGGTTATAAAATTTGTCTTTTGCTGTTTTGATTTCTGTTCTACATATCTGTGAGTGTTCACGGTAACGCTTCCAGACGTCCTCAGATGCTGTCAATATATGTATATATATTTGTGTAGACCAAATGCTGTGCACCACACAGTCGCCAACCACGTCTGTGGACTCGACCCCGATCCCGCAACCTGTCTGTGGAACCCCCCTCGATTCCTACCGTATGGTCTCAGCTGTGCAGACAGGGCCCTTCTCCATCTTCCCAATGGATGCCACTGAACCACCAAAATTCTCTTTCGCATCACCGTTGATGGCAGGCTCAACTGCCGCAACTGGCCCACAGATGGAGCCTGCCTTTCTCCGCGGGCCTAGTTGTGCGAAGTGCCACCATCCCTTGACGAAGGGCATTGTCAGTTGGAGAACTTCCCCTTCAGCTGTACTCAACAAGCTCCTCGATTTTTGTGAAAAAACACTCCCATTGTCCATGCACCCTCCCGTTGTCCATTTTTCTGTGTGCCCGATTTTATTTGTCTCACCCTCTCATCTCCTTGTCTCCCCATCCCCTGAGGAACGCTGTTGAGGGGGCCACATTTTGAGACAAAATCATGGTGCAGTTATGTTATCTTCACTTCATATTCAAAGCCACCAACGAATTTATCCCCGATAAATTCGGAGTGCTGTTCTCAATGGCCATGGAAGCGAGACTTGAGGCCCATCTCCCTTACTAGCACTTCGTGCAGACTACTTGAGTACATCATCCTTAAACCACAGCAAAAGAGCATTCTATCGCCAGTGCAGCATCGGTTCCGACAGGGATCATCCACAGTCACTTCTTGAACTTATACATGACATCTCGAGTAGCATTGATCACCAAAACCAGACAGACCTTATCTTTCTTGATTTTTCAAAGGCCTTTCATTGCATATCATGAACATTGCAATTGAAACATTACAATTGCAATGAACATTGCAAGTTGAACATATTAGGTGAGGTGCCCGTTAGTGGATGAATAAAGGACTACCTTGTGAACTGAACGCAATTTGTACAAATTAACCGCACGAGTTCTAAACTCGCACATGTCGCCTCTGGAGTCCCTCAGGGTAGCGTTTTGGCTCCTGCACTTTTTCTGATCTTTATTGATGATTTACCCACAGACATCCCCGTCAATATAACGCTTTTTGCCGATGACTGCGTACTCTCCAATGAAATTACTTCTCCAGTTGGCTATATCACTTTAAACAATGCACTGAAAACATTTTCCACATGGCGTACTAACTGGCAAATGAACTTTAAAGTAATGTAAAAAAAAATGTTCTTTTGCGAATAACAAGAAAACACCACGTAGATGACTTTCCGTGTACCATAAACTACCCGGTAACAGTGGTTTCACAGCACAAGTACCTTGGACTAACAATATTGTCTGACCTTAGGTGGGATTGCCATGTTAGTAATATTAATTCGATGGCACTTAAGTGGCTCTTTTCTTAAGCGACGCCTTCATCAAGCACCCCGTGAAACTAATTACTAGCTTATAATACACTCATTAGGTCAGTATTAGAATATGCTACTCCAGCTTGATTTCAATAAACTAATTAATTACCATTATAGAGGGAATACAAAGGAAAGCAATTAGATTCAACTTCATTTAATAGCTTAGACCCTCCAAGTGCTTTAATCAAATCAGCAGGATTACTCACAATTGAAAACCGCGCTACGCTTGCCCGATTGAAATTGCTTCATCAATTCATAACAAGCTAAATGTTCACAGTTCTAAATACATCTCTATTGTAGACACAAGAATAACTGCACTGAAGCATTCATACACCCTAAATGAATATCACTTTTATACTAATTGTTTTAAATACTCTTTCTGCCCGCTGCCTAAAAGGCAGTGGGACAAATTACCTTACACCATGCCAATACCCACTCGATAATGACCTTTCAATCACTACTTGAAAAGTACGTGCATGATACGCAAACATAAACTGCAGATATTTTGTACGTTCCTTATTGATGTACCTTACCCACGTGTCACTAACCACCATTGCAATGTATGCCTTTTTTATTACCGTTATGTCCTTCCTACAATAATCACTAATGTGCTTGGCAGTATGCACTAAATAAATAAAAAATAAAATAAGTTGGAAAGCCAAAGTTTAGGGAACTTCGATTGCTCAGTCTGTAGTGTTGCATCAGTGTAGGCATCTTATAATCTTGGTATTAGCATTCACACTGGCTTTGCAAATTCTCATTAAATATTTCAGTTACCTCAGTGCCTGTGTACTTATAAATGAGGAATAAATGCTTTCTTGTTTGCTTGGGTGGTGAATCTGCTCATTCAGAAACATCTATTATACCTCTCTCGGCTCACTTTCACTGATCAAACAGCACAAGGCAGTCACATGTAAGCCATTGAATTTCCATTGGGTCCATAATTTTATATGTTTTTATAATGGGGCATGGACTGGTATAGATTATGGCGATTTGGTTTCTTGTTTCTGCTGAGAGAGTGGTCATAGTTGTGACAATATGTTTGGGAGGTTGGGCGTGCTTAGAATTATGGCATTTGGTAGAACACATGCCAATTTCTACAACTGTCATCGTGATTTTAAAGGTGAAATCTGGCGGTTTTCCACAATATCAATGAAATAACAGTTTGGCTCTTCTATGTTCCTAAAACTTTCCTTATAGTAAAATGCAGAGCAAATAGAAAAACGATTCGTCAAAAGCAAAGAACCGAAACCAAAATCAGGTGAGCAGTGCTGTCCTCGCAAGACGTCAAGTGAGTCAATCCAGTTTCCACGCAATACGGCCAAGCATGCGCCCCCTACCTCTACCGGTAAAGCCGTCAAGCTTAAATGGGCATGGCCTTCAAGATATGCGCGCCTCGTGCTACCGAGCGTAAATATCAGGCCACTGTACGGTCACCAATACTGGGAGGCAGCTGCTTTGACGTAATCTGTACATGTTTGGAGCCATAAATCGTTCATAAATTATACATTTTGCCAAGTAGTGTACTCAGCGAATTTCGTAAAAATCCATTGACCAAGCAAAATCGCTCGAGTGGGCATTTAACCTACCCGTACTGCCCATGTATCCAAACCGCCATAGTAACCTGTATTAATTTGGCAACAGAATGTGCACACATTGCCTTTGAAAGGCGTATACCGGTGCCCGATCTCGAAGGCTGTGCTGAGAACGAACGAGCGTCGATAGGCGGCAGTTTTCCTGTTTTCTAGCAGTTATCTGCCCATGCCAATGGGATACCGGACTAACGATCCCACTCGCCGGCGTTCTTTTTTAAAATGTTCCATATTTTACTCTCTCTAATGGTCGTCGAGGAAATCTTTCATAATCCTCGGCAGAAAGTAAATCCCCCGATCGCCGCAGATGGCAAAAAAAAAAAAAAAGTTCAACCGCCGCGCGTTTCATCAGATGCGCGCATAGTGCAGGTGCACCTACTGACTCCTCTTTTAGCTTCGGATACATTTCGCACGTTCTCTGCTAGGGGCGCTCAACGTGAGCAAAAAAAAAAAAAGAAAACTCATTGAAAATATTTTATAAGCGTGGTTACCCTGATATTTTTTATAGCGTAAGTAAAGATGTGTTTCTCTCGGACTTTAAGGATAACATACGCGTCCGAGAAAATGTTTTGATATTGCACTGACCATAAGTTAATATACTGGCTCTAGAGGCAAAGCACCCCATAGGGCCCGTGTATGGGAGGGGGGATCCTCCGCGGTTGACGCCATTTCGCAACGCTCACATTGCCAGCTAGCGAGTAGCTGGCTATCGTTGGCGGTAGTAACCACTATTAATCTGGCAACAATGTAAACACATTGCCTCCGAAATGGCGCACAGGCGCGTCAATCTCGAAGGCTATGCGGAGGAAATCAGTGCCGATAGATGGCAGCAGCTATCCTGTTTTACGATCAGAGCTGGTTGAATATGGCACGGCCGCTGGATGAAAGCTCACAGTTGCGGCCTCCTGCGTGGAGCCGCCGGGCCATAGAGTTAATATACTGACTAGAGGCAAAGCTGGGCCGCGGAGGGGGGGTCCCGCCCGGGCGCCGCCCTCTTGCAATTGTGGCTATGTGGCCAGCCCAAGTATTACTGAAAGTGCTAAAAACAAGTGTAGGTCGTCTAATGCCGATTCCTTGAAAAACGAATACTCTTGCGAAGGTAAGTGCAAATATTAAGCATACTGAAAACGCTTCCTAAAAATGTAATTAATATATTTCACGATGCACACATTTGCTCAATAAAGCGTGGCTTCGGATCTCTTTATTTCTGTTTTCGGATGCTCCCTCATTTTGGTTGTTTACATATGTGATCGCGCGATGACATCGGTTGACGCGATGGTGCATTCGTGCGGTTACGTCGTTACTGTTGCGACCGGCCCCTCTCCTTGTGACCGTAGCGGGGTAGCGACGGTCGGGTTGATGCGGTGTTCGTGGTCACCACCTTGGCAGCCGGGCTGTTCGATCATGCCTCAGCCCGCCTCAGCCGCAATGTACAGGCAAAGAAACTCGGACCGGTAGGAAGGTCGTGCGTCGACAGAGCTTTCTGCAACCGAAAGAAAACCATGCATCACCAATTTTCGTATTCATCCCATTAACGAAACGGCCAGGAGAGCACAAGGTCGTAGGCGGCTAGATAGATAGATTAGATAGATAGATAGATAGATTAGATAAGATAGATAGATTAGATAGATAGGCTCAAAGTCGCCGAAGTTCGCTAAGAAATGCTTCGCATTTAAAAAAAACCGACCGATGGACGTCACCGAAACAAAACACGCGCGATCGCTGTAGGAGTGGCAGCGGATGGGAGAACGTAACCCCTCTCTCTCTCTCTCCTTCCACAAAACTACAACTCAGGAAAAAGTTCATTGTATCCCGGAAGGGTGCTTCCGCTCGGCCAGCCAGTGCGAGAACACGTGCACTCTTTGGGAACAACAAAAAGGACCCTGCCGCAAACACACCTAGACGACGCCGTCTGTGACTGGCTGGGATAACAAGACGTGCCGGTCAGCACCAAAAGCACGCGGAGGCGCCTTTGAACATCGCGTATGATGAGCCCGTGACATGCACGCAGGAGGAATCAGATGGCAGCGCAGCAAAACACAATATTCAGTTTTGCTTCAGTGTAACACAAGTTGAACATGAGACAGCCGATTTAATTTTTGCCAATTTTTACGCCATGCGTGTCGGTTTTTCTCACGGACTACCTTATCGTACCGGAAAATGTCCGTATGTTAAACTTATGGGGACATTTAACGTTTCCTAACGCGCAGGGTCCTATTCCTACGAGGTTTTTTACTCCTTTTTTCACTTGAAGGATATTTTCTAAAAATTTTTGCAGTGAACAAGGCAGAACTACTAGGAGACAGTTGACGATTGTCAGATGCTACACTTTAAAATGGAATAATTTAGCGCTCCACGACCTTCGTCGTGTGGAGATCTATACGAATATTTTTTTTAGATCACAAAAAAACATGTTTACTCGTTGTAAATGTGCCTGTACATTTAATCACAAATAATTTGCTGCTGCGACACCTATCGCTGTATGAGCATTTCTTTTCACATATTCAAATGTCTCCTTTACGAACCGAACAATCCAGCAATGGTGTCCACCATTTGCACGAAAAATAAATGAAAGACAACAAGTCTGACATTATGCGAAATCGCCGAAATGTATGGCACAAACCGTGAGCCTATCCGGAAAGTGCGTACGCAAGTAGTTCTCCTTTTAAGCAGTTCTTGATGGAATAAACACTGTTCCTGTCTCCCTTCAACAGGAATCAATACAACGCTTTGTTGTCAGCCTTGTTGCGGAAGCCCTGTCATGGTTCGTACAGGCTTCCAAGAGAAAAATTTCAGGACTTTTCAACGACCTTTGACAAAGATTAAACACGATTGTAGTTCATGGTAAATTTTATTGCACAAAACAATGGCTATTCTGTTGTTCACTTATTGCAGTTTCACTGGACTAGAAGTTCTGAAGGTTAAGACGTGTTTCAGTTTTTTTCTCTTTGCACCTTTATGCTGCCAAGTTCTTCGGTCTTGACTTTCGTAGGCTATATAACTTTACTACATGTCTGATGTCGCCAGTCACTTCTGCCTTCTCAGCAAAGCCACCAGCAGAGCTTACCAAATCGGCAACAACTGCTTCAAGTTTCTTTCCCTTCAGCTGCACGCATTCAACTTCCCCACAATAAAGCGCCTTTTTGTCTGATTTGCATTTTCTTGGCACGATCATGCGATCACAACGCGCACCGCAACCAGCAAGTGGAAAACCAAACACCATTGATGGCACCAGAGCAAGCACTGACCACTGGCAAAGTATACAATGCACAATGTGGCCAGCAGATGATGCTGAGGCTAGTGAAGGTGCGCTGTAGTTCTTTTCTTTTTTTTTACTTTAGCGGGTTTACGAGGGATACCACTAAAAGCAAAGCCGCAAGAAAACTTTTCAAACACTAGTAAATTTTACTGCAGTAAGCGCATTTGGGAAGCTTTCTTTTTCTGGAGAGCTCAAGATCTTGTAGCCCATTGTAGCCTCATTGTGCGCATCTGTAGCCAAAGCCGAAGCAAGCCAGATAAAAAAAAGAATGGTGCTGCGGGCGCGCGCACTATCCATCGAGTACACAAGTGCTTTGACAGTGTTTGACTTTGCGGTCGCGGAACGCGATATCCAGTGAAGTTCGTCGCAGACACGTTCCAGTGCCGTGAATTGCGAGTAGAAAATACCCAAGACTCTGAAAATCCCCGAAATTGCAGGGTTTTCAATGACTCAAACAAAATTCCAGGACCTCCAAAGCCTTCAAAATGTAATTTTCGATTCCAAAGGTTTTCCAGGATTTCAAGGACCTGTGCGCACCCTGCTTGTCGCACCAATTATGCACATCGGCAGACATGAAGTCTGCCGATGTGCATAATTGTGACATCGATTCCCTTGTCCACTGCCGGTCGTAGCGTGACGGCGAATACTTGTGCCGCAAAACAAATGCGCTCGGACCCGCTTGGCTAGCGTAGCTAAATCGCTCACGTGGCCAGAGCTTCCACTAGCGACCTCGTGCAGACCATGCTGCAAACGCGCGGGGCACTTCCCGGCTCCGCGCAGACACCAATATGTCCGCCGTAGGGCCCACCGCCGAGTGACGTCACAGTTGGAAGGAGGCGTTCCTTCTGGCGATTTGGCTGATAGCGTGTGCGCTGCAAGAACTCGGACACGCAGACGCCAGCAAAAGGCACCATTTTTGAAAACCTGTATATGGGCCTTGTGGATTTCCGGTTGTACTTTTGTTCCCAAACTGCTTTCTTCCCCAGCCGTCAGCCAACGTGCACGAGAAACAAGCTCTGAGAAGCGTCACGCTGTGCAGTGGGCGGCGAGGACGAGGAGGAGGGCTGTGCACACCGAATACATGAAGGCAAAAAACACGAAGCGGGAGAGGGGAGGCAACCTTACACTGACGGGTTGACATCGTCGGAGAAGCAAACCTGTGCCCTCTCCTGTCCTTTCTTTTCCCTTCCCCTTTCTGCCTGTGCCGTGGTCCCTCGAGGCTGCACTAATCGGCGTTCCTTTGACCCCCACGTGGTAAACGAAATTCAACGACGGATGAATGAGACTATCTGGTTATCAATCATAATTGAGAAATCCAAGCACACAGACGCTGCTGTCAAAGTGTCTACGCGCTATTGTTTCAGCTGGCTGAGGGTGTTATTCGGTTAGAAAGTACTCTGAGCCACGCATGCGCCGGAACGTTCCATCGAATCGTGGGCCTCATCGCCCAGCATGTCACGACTGCGAAAAGGAACTCTGTGGGAGCGCATTCGAGCATTTGACTGGAAGATAATTTCTAGGCAAGCGTGATCACGAGACGCGAGTGCTCTGCAAAATTACATAACTGCGTGTAATGCGCTAACATGAGGCCAGTTGTGCGAATCTTTCACTCAGCGCACATTTTTACATTTATATTGCAAATTGTACAACGGTCATTACAATAGCGATTGTAATGACTGCCAAAACAACGACGCGCTTACGAGGCGCCGCCTCTGGAAATTTCGACTAGTTGTGGTTCCCTGACCTGCACAAAAAAAAAAAAAAAACGCTCGGTAAACGGATTTCTACCATTTTCGCCTCCTTCGAAAATGTGACCGGCCTTTCCGGGACCAAACACGCTGGTCAAAAACAACACTCAACAGACAAGAAGGAAATCATTGAAAATACAGCGCTGTTTGGCGGCACATGTCGACAGAGACGTGAAGCAGACGTTCAAAACACCGCAGTTAAATCGCCCATACACCTAGAAACTCGCGCTAATTGACCCAGGAGACCACCATCACGAAGAGTCACTTTGGGCTTTACTAGGTACGCGTATCGCTAAGCCTAATAAGAAAGAAAACATCTACGGCCATAAGTCAACACGATACTCGCATTTCATTTCGTAGCACACCGCGGTAGGCGAGGAAATAAAATAGAAACTTACATTTCGATCGCGTAGAAATGCTGTCCACCGGCGGGTACCAGAGCAACGAATTAGGCCTAGCTGCCGGCACACCGCAGTACATCCTGCGACAAAGGAAGGCCAATCCACAACGTTCTCTACGATCCGCACTGCACTGCACAGCAAGTGACTGGTGCGGGAATGTTGACCACCGTGGTTTCGACTGATGTCAAACGCGTGTGCGAGAGGGCCGCGTTCCAAAGTAACCACTCTCACCCACCAGGGGAAAGCACCTGCGGCTTCCACGATAGCTTTCCACTTGCCTTCCTTTACTATTTCTCGCCCCCCCCTCTCCCCCACACCGTTCACTCAGCCCCGCAGAGGGCGAGTTGTGCCTTCTTAGAAGAGAACCCCGATTTTGCGCGAGGCGTCCTGGGACAGCAACCGAGCATGCCATTTTTGTTGCTTATTTTAGAACCGCGGCATGTGGGGATGTCGCAGTGAGAGTAGAAGCATCGAAATTGCTTCCACTGCCTTCTGCAGAGTTGTGCTTGAACCGTGGCGACCCAGAATGCTGAATTTGGATACAAAAGGTGCGGTTTGACTATGTGAGTGAGTAGTGTGGCTGTGCTGTGTCATCGGTTTGACACGGCAGCTGCCATTTACATTACTTGATCCCTGCTAGGCCATGGTGTTGAACAGACAAAATATGAAAACTGGTTCCCAGGGATGTCCTGGGGCCATAAACGCACGCGTTAGTCGCGGTGGTTTAAAAAGCAAAGCCTCGAACAGGTGAAACGTGTGTGGCGGCAGTAGGCAGCTGGACTGGGGTGGCCACACTTTTTTTTGCCTGGCTGGAAAGGAGTGCCAAAACCAGTCGAGAGCAGCCTGGTGGCCACCTGCCAGCAGAATTTAGCCTCAAATGTGTGCCTCGCAGGCTCCACCCCCAGGGGGACTGCTGCCTGGCCAACTGCAGAGACAAAAGAGTCCCCTGGGGGCATCACAATACCATATGTGCCCAGAGAGTCTGGGAAAGGCTAGGGCAGTCCTACAAAGCAGTGTCCATGTTGGTTGACTTGCTGCCAGGATCCAAAGATCGACCTTCAAAGGGGTTGTGAAAAGAATATGGAGATGCCCGGTTGTAATTTTCGCTGCTTAAATATGCATTGGACAAGCCGATTCGGAAATATTTCGGCGAAATATTCAGTGCACATTTAGTAACGCCCGTTTGAAACTCCACAGTTCTTGCGCTCCCGAAGCGACTATGCGACACTACCGGCCGGCACGGTACCATTCGGTGACGTTACAGTAAGATATTTTTAAGTGCAAAGGCACAGTGAACTCGCGTTTGCGCTAAAGGAATCGATTCACTTGAAAGCAAGAACGAAAGAGAATACTTATAAACCGTGCGGTGCCGCCATTCAGAAGCAAGGCTGCAGCACGGTTTGTTTTCCCGTGGCCTCTTAGGGCGCGCCAATCTCGGCAGTCTGGTGCCTACTAACATGACGTCAACTGCAGAGTTGAGGGGAACGCGCGCAGTGAAACCCAAACCACGTTTTTTTATCGCTCCAAATCAAACCACACGATGCAACGGAGCAATGCATATTGTTGATTAGAGGGCCAGGATGCCGAATACGGGCTTAGTACAAAATGTTCAGAAAACGTTTCACCACCCCTTCAAGAAAGAAGTACCAGGGTGTTGTTTCAAGGTCTCCTGAGTGCTCAGCCAACTACACAGGGGAAAGCAACAACTACCAGGAAAGAATGCGCGAAGAATAGAGGCCACTGGGGGAACACTGAAATGTATGACTACAGAATCGACTTTGAGTCCGCTGGGGTAATAGACACAAAGGAATCGGAGGCTTTTGCTAGAATCATGGTTGGCACATTCACATCCTTAGGGATGCGAGGGAAAGGAAGCGCCAAGCAGAGAGAAGCAAAAGCGATGCCGCCTCCGCGAACAAGTCTGCTGTTTCCTGACGAAGCTGACCTGGCCTCAAAACGTCGGGCAATCTAGGAAACTGCGGCTGGAGCAACGTCTGCTTCAAACATCAAGGTATGCAGCAGCCTCACAGTTAATTTCGAGCAAAAACGTGTGCGTGCACTCCAACTTCAATAAGCGGAATGCTTTGTCCCCTGCACAGCGAAATGTTCAGGCATCACACGGAAATTATTTCTACAGAGATCGACGCACTGACGCGAAATCACCTGCCTTAACTGATGTGCTGGTACTTGTGCCAACTGTCATTGTCAACAATGTTGCAGTTATACTGCGGAAAATTATATTAATGTAACACTTACATAATTGAGTTACTGCCGTAGCTCTTGTGCGTAACTACATTTTTCAGTTTCTTGTATTTTTTTAAAGAAAGCCGTTTTTATTGTAGCACCCTTCAAAATTCATGAATTTCTACATCTCAGGGGGCTTGTCCACCAAACAAGTGGCTGTACCAGGGGATGACCACAAACAGTTTTACAATAGCAGCGTTTATACGAATGCGACCCCCCCCCAAGGCATTGCACATAGGAAGGAGGATTCCGACTCGCAAGAGGGTTCTCGGGTATTCTTCCAGTCTCGTGCTTTTTGATGCCCGGGCTTTCCTTTTCCTCCCGTTGGGCGAGGAACGAGGGAGAGGCAGAATGGTGTCCAGGACAGAGGTTGTTGCCTGGTCTTGGCTTTCTCATCGAAGCACCAGGGAGACGATGCCACACAGCCATCCATGTAGGACCCCCCCCCCCCCCCCGACCTCTCGCCAAGTCCATTGTATGGCGCCCTCTGTCAGCACCGCCATTATGACGCATGTGCGGAAACATTCCAGCAGTGGTTACGGTTGTGGTCTGGGGCTGTCTAATGCACTCTCCTGCCCTCTGTTTGGATCGCGTAAACGGGTTAGAGGCCTTGGTGGGGTGGCCTGGCCCAGCCACTTTCAGGTATGGGACCAGTACAAAAAATTCACGGAGGTATAACGGGCAAGGGGTGCCTCGCGGCCACCTCTTCCTGTTAAGAAAACTTTTTTGGGGTTTAATGTCCCAAAACCAGTTCTGATTCGGACCACCTGGTGTTCTTTAACCTGCACCCGCATGGCACAGCAATGGGCTTCGTGAAGAAAAGACTTTAGGCTCGGGAGTGACGTCTATGACGGCACCCCCGTGGCGCCTGGGCTCAACACACGAGGTCTCCAAGCGGTGCTGACGAGGAGCTCAAGCGTGACGAGCCGGGGTCTTCCCTCTTGGGGCTTGTTTTGCATGCCAAAAGTAACCAGTGCCCCCTCTATTTGGCAGTGGGAGGGCTTTTTTGCCCATTTCTTATGACCAATGTGTGTCTTTTATGTTCCAGTGCTTCTTCACTGCGTGCCTCTGTCTGAGCGTAGTTCAGCTAGTCACAGTGCTGTGCCCTTATGTGCCAGTCTGACTGGGAACGGAAACGACCGTACTTCGCTGCTGTCGGACGAAGAGCACATGAAGTAGATGTCATTTCCTTGCCCACCCGCTTTTCAATAATAGTGGCACGGAATGAAAAAAAAAATTCTAGAAACCTAGAGCTGGAAGAACGGTGTGCGCAAGGTGTGTGCGTACAGCCAATGTATTTCTTTAGCGTGTAACCTGTCATCAATTATTCATCTAACGCAACCTCATGACTTCGGTAAATGCGGCCTGGTTCTTTTCGTAAAGTAAGATGCTAATTTTTCGCAATCTGTGATATGTGTGGGAGCCATATCTGTCGCTTGTACTTACGGAAATAAAAAAAGTGGAGACATACCCTTTCTTCTGAGCCCCCAACCCATTCGCATGCAGGCACAAACCGTTAATCCCTAGGCAACCCTCGCCATTTTATTTTCACCTAGGTGTCCGCAACTGGACACGCTCGATGCTCGTGCAGCCCTTTCAGGACTACAGGAAGAGCATTGCTGCGTCGTAGAATGCACGTCCGAACGTTCCCCCGGTGTCACAAATTTTATGAACCACAGTGGAACGACTAACACGCTGCTGCTTGTATTTGCCCTCCTATCAGTTGCGGCAACAGCAAATCGCACGTTATATGCTCCTAATTGAAGAAACTGAATGCGAAATCTGCATAGCTGTTTGCACCGAAACCAAATTAGACACTGCTGATATATTTAAGTGTACCAGAGATCGAGGTAGATTTATGCGACTCCCAGTTATTTAGTCGCTGACATCCTGCGCACCTCACTAGTCGGGCCGTACAGAATGGCTCACCTGTAGAACGTGCAATAAAACGCAAGAACACTCTCGCGTCGCACCAGCTAAAACTCGCCCACATGATTTCTATACGGCGCCCTCTTCTTCTGAACGATGAATTTTCTGTGATTGCAAAATTTATGATGCAGGCATTTAGCGAAAAGGAAAAAAAAAGCCTCTTTTAAAAATGCCCGAAGCTCTGATCAGAACGCTAACATAATAAAGCTGCCGACATTCCTCGCACACTCGCAGAAGGTAACCATAAATGCTGGTCTTCACTGAAAGCAAAAACCCACACTGATATGCACAAAATTAACAAATCAAAACCATACATATGTCTGTGCACTGTAAAGTTGCGAGATCGATTACGCGGAAACGTGGGATAGCCGCCAAGAAGCGCGTGCTGAGGGCGAGTCCCCTGCTGGTGGCGGCGCTGTTCTGCCAGGCGCTGGATCAGGTAAGAAGCTAACTGTACCACATCGTTGTTTGCATGATGCTGCCTGTTTCATTTCTTCGCCCGAAAACCAGTCATGGGCAGTAACTAGTTATCAGTAACGCGTTACCGGTAACTGGCTACTATTTTCAGTAACTTATAACTAACTATTCACTTTTAATTTAGAGGAACTTGTAACTGTAACACGGTTACTTTTAACACATCAAGTGTAACTGAAAATACCGTTAGAGTTATTTCCTTTCCAAAAATATATCCAGCAGAAACACCCGCACATCGCGGCGTTGCTCGCAAATACTATCGACTACCCGTATCTCTGCATCGAGGTGTTTGCAAAGTATGTTAGTATCTCACTATAGCAGGGTAGCAATTAAAAAAAAACAGCAGTTGGCAACAAGGGCCGACGGACCGCGCGTGTCAGTGTTACTCTGCCAGCCAATCACAGAACCAAACATCGTCGTCATGCAACCTTTTCAAAATGGCGCCGTGTTTGCCTTCGTTGCCTGCGGAGCGTCTGCTCTTCTTGAGTCTTTTCATCGGCATGAGCCATGAGGTGCTCGAGAAGCATGGACAAAAAGGTGGGGGATCCTAGCTCTTCTATCTGCAAAAGGCCACGGTACAGCTCATTTCGCTTCCGAGCCCGCTTTATGCGTGAAACTCCACTGAACCGAGTTGAAAAAAAAATTACGCCCGCATCTTCCCACGGGGGGAACTCGAGTAAATGCGTCGCAGAGTGGTGGGGATATTGCGTGAATGTTGCGTAATTGGGTAGCCTATGGTTTGGGAATGCTTAATTGTTATTTCGTCTTCATTATTCTTGAGCAAAGCGTCAAGTAAAGCGAAAGCCAAGTAAAGACGCCCTTGACTGAATTCCGAACGCGCGCTCCGCCGCTTACATACACACCGCCCGCGTTCGAGGGAGAGGAGTACGGGGGAGAGCGACAGTTTTGCGGGTGTCTTCCTGGACCGGCACGAGACGATCCGAGCATGGGCAGTGGGGGTGTGGTCGGCGCCGGCGCCGCCGAAGCGCGACATCGTGCGACTAATGCCTCGTTCACACTGGTAAATCCGGCGTCTACAGTCGACGGAATTCTCTTGCCGCCGAAAACCGCGTAGTTCACACTGCTTACCGCCGCGGAACCGGCGCCGCCGGAAAGTGACATAGCGCCATCTGCCGAGCACAGGTCGAACCTTTAAAAAAAGTGCGGCATTGCCCGGATGTACACGCGGTTCCACCGGTTCTACACTTGTGCGGATATTGTCCGTTTTGTTTGTGTGCCTGAGCAAGAAGCGGTACTGCTAGGCTCGCCGTGAAATACGTTCTGGTGATGCATGACAGGCGGAATATTCACCGAATAAACGGCACCAGCGGTGGTGTGCTCGTCCTGGAATACATGAACGCGAGAAGCTTGGTCACGCCGTGAAAGTGCTATTCGTTGTGCGAAAATGTGACTTGGACAGGTGGATTCCTACAATGAGTAAGTTGAGAATGGCTGTTATTCGTGACACTACTGAACGCGCGGCGTTTTCCGAAGAAAAGTGCGTGTTTACGATCCAGTCGGATGTCCCGACGGGCTTCGAATACAGCGATAATCGCGCCGGACTTTGCCGCCATTTTTCGAATTTGTGACTCGCGCTCCTATTGGTCCGCGGCGGGAAATCCGGCGACAGCGGCCGCAAAAATCGCTCCCGGAGCGATCGGCGCGGATAGGGCTGTTTCGGCGGATCTCACTGTCGCCGAACAGGTTTCCGCGCTTCTCCGGCCGCCGGATTGCTCAGTGTGAACGCCCCATAAATGCTCCGCATTTAAAACCCTGGTTGCGGTGCTTGTGGTGCGCCAGGTTTTTGCACTGCAGCGCTTGACTTCAGCTCAATAAAGAATTATCAATTCCATATTATTTTGTGATGAATAAACGAGGATATAAAAATCTATACACCTATCCATTATTATTGCCACCCTCGCTTTATTTTGGTAACATGGAAAGTTGACAGAAGGAACTACTTAAGAGAGTTGGCAAGCATCACAAAGATAGTGAGTAGTTCGACGAACGCGGCGCTAAATTCTCGTTTTATTCGCTGGCAGGTTCGGCGACATCCATGAAGAGTGTAGGCACGTTTATTAGCAATCGCTCAATTGCGCTTCTTAAGGTGACTTATGACAACTATTATGCGATGATATCACGTATGTAATCAGTGCTATCAAGATCGCTACATAATGTGCCAGCATCACGTAATGTGGGCTTAGTTGTTTGACTTACCACTCCGCTTAAATGACGTGCATTTATTATTAAGGTACACAAACATCAATGTGGCAAGGGTACAATTCCAAAAAAAAAAGACAAGGCGGCTACTTCGCAGGAGCTCCACTTCGCAACTGGGCTTTTTTTACGCTGGTCTGCGGGACGCACCTGACAAGCGTATGCGGACTGGTTTGTCCCAAATTCTGCTAACGACATGCGCATGCCCACTTTCAGAGAGGCACGCGTCTTTCCTGCAGCTGTCACCGCAAAAGTAGCTGTCTGGAACGCGAAGTTCGCCACTGCGAACTTCGGTCATGCCCATGCCGCCCAGGGCTGCAAAGAGCGTTGTCGTCTGCTCAGCCCCCCGAGAGCACTTGTCAACGGCGTCCGCTAGGTGGCCATCAGTGGTGCACCAGGCGTATACTGAAATACATGGCCAAACACTTCTCCCACAAAACGACATTGAGTAAACGCAGGCAGAGTCATGCAGCGTTTCCCGAGGAGCTACAAGACCGCTGAGACAAATCCCGGAAACAGATCACGCTGATATGATCCCATGAAGAGCTGCACTGGCAGAGAAACATGGACGGAATAAGAAAAAAACTAGCCACGGACGTCTGATGGCATAATATGTGGACAAGCGCAGAAACTGGCGACATACAGTTCGTCGCATCTGCCGTCATTGGGTTGGTAACGTTTCCATGATCGTAAATTTCCCGCATATCGTACCTAATAACTGTAAACTAAAAAAAATGAAAGCTGACTAGCATTGGCAGATACCTTTCGCACCCCATTCATCCCTCCCCCCCCCCCCCCCCCACCCCCGCGCGCAGAAACACTAACTCTGCTCACATTGAGATTTTTTTTTTTTCGACAAACGATTGGCGATGCAATAAACTTCTTTCGTGAGGTCACTATGGAGGGGTACTGCGAAAAGTGCAGCACCGCCCCTTGGTGTAAATACTGCCTTCTGCCGTTCAATACTATATCAACAATTGCGGGGATATTTTGTACCGATATCGCGACATGATTATGAGAAAAGCCGTAGTGGAGGGGGCTAGAGGACCAGCTGTGGTGGTGGTAACGCACAACATACGGTCCTGAAACCGCTGCGGCTGGGATCGAACCCGCGCCTTTCGGGTCAGTACCATAACTACGAGACCATCGCGGCGGCCAATGTCGCTCAATCCTGGTGAACTGAAACTTGTTTTTTTTTCGTCTCCACATTGCGTACCTGTCACGGAATGACATTGCCTCGGGGCGGACTATAGCTGTAGGTTCACGGTATCCCTGCATATGCGACGTAGGAAGCGCTTCGACCTCGACAAGGAGGTCGGAAGCTCTGGGCCCTTTCGAAGAACACTAGGAGGAGATCGCTTCCTGAGCTGGGAAACCCCGACTTGATGCTTTCCCACGCGAGCCCCCGGCGTGATTGTTGAATTACCGAGACGCGGAGCTTCGGATCAGCAATGCAGGTGCAGGACAGCGGGGCACCGTTTCGCGAGCACTGGCCGCGTGAGGGCGTACGCTATTGTGTGGTCGGCGGCCCCTCGGTGCCGAGGTGGACGCACATCTTTGTTATGACCAGCGAAGCAGGGACCCCCGTGTCTCGGACGCTAATGACCTGTCAATCAGGCGAGATGAAGGAAGATGCCGACTCGGCGACCACAAGAAATGGTTTGGCCATCGCTCTATCCAGTGCAATAATTGCGAGAGGGATATTTTTAGCAGTTGAGGGATATTTGTTTTAGCAGTGAGAGGGATATTTTAGCAGTTGTCTATAAACATGCCCAGATTCCGCAGCCAGCGAATCAAGGGAAACATGAGCGTATTTAAGAGCGGAGTACTGAGAGCCAGAGGGTTCTAGTCGCTTGCCTGACATGGCGTAGAAGCCGATCATCGTACCCCTTCTAGAAGTTGTTAGCGTCGCTTTGTACCGGCTGGCCACCTAACCTTAGCCGCTTCGTCTAGTTGAAACGCGCGCTTACCGTCTGCAGTGTAGGCATCGGGACTTCGGCTCGAGTTAGCTCAACCTGCTGGAGTTTGCCGTCGAGCACTAGCCCCCCGGAAACATCAGCGCTGCAACTCCGTCGACTTCGAAGCTCTGCCAAAACAACGGACTTCTCGCACCAGACCGCCGACGACCTTTCAACGCTGCCGGTCATCCTCACTCATGCCATCGCCTGTTTATACGCCTGAACTTTCATTAGCTTTTGTAGATTAGATTCCTGCATTGTTGACATTGCCCTACTTACTGTTTGTTAGTTTATTTTTCTTAGTTGCTTGTTATTTTCGCGTGGTAATATTTTGTGAAGCTCTTTCATCGCTATTAATTGCTTAATTGTTAGTTCGAGTGAAGTGTTGTTTACCTTGTATCTTTCTAGATTAAAATTTCTTGTTTGGTTTTCCCAAACGCAACTCCGATCCTTTCACTGTGTCTGCTTGCGTACAGAACGACCGAAATTGCCGTCGTACCCTTCGCCGCCTTCGCGCCGGTGACGCCTGAACGACGGCCCTGTAACAGTACCATTTCTGGCGTTCCATCGCTAATACCCCAATTGAATTAGAACCATGTTTATAAGCATCTTCCAGAAGGAGGACAAAACCCTTATATAAAATCAAGGGTGTATGATTCCAGTTGCGAGATGCCAGGGAGCCCTGCTTCCTGGCGGTTTTTCCTTTGCCCGGCCGTGACCGGGTTCGACAGTGGCTTCCCACTCCTAATAACGTTACGATTTATCTGAAGTCCCCAATCCAACCCCCGCACCATGTAAACTGTCGTGTGGATGAATATCTCATGCAAGTCAAAATTACAATACGCATCCGGATTAACACGGCGAGTTGGTGTACTATAACATTGTTGATTACACGCGCATCCCGGCACAGGCGAAGCGTGACACCAGCGCTCGTGTCGTACATTCTGCGTGCAGTGTGCGTAGCCAATATTCCTCGACGCATATGGAGCCGACAGCAACCTGAATGCACCAGAAGCATGCTCTTCCTGCCCGCACGGCGTCAGTACTTGATTTTTCAACAAGCTCGGGCTAACGCCCCTTGTCGCCGCAATGCCAGTCTCGTCCGTTATCATAATTTTTTTCTTTGTTCTTCACTCAATCAGCCGAACTACAGCAGTCGCCGCACTCAAATACCACTACACCAGTCATCCAGTGCTGGTAATCGAGCGCTACTAGTTTTGCAAGCTCATTCCTCGAGCACGTACAGACTGGTAAGGCTTGCCCAGGGACATCGTCACTTCATCGTCTTCAAGAGCGCACCTCAATGACGAAACAATCATCGCTGCTTGCTTGTTCCTCTAAATAAATCTCCATCCGCTTACATGCGTCAAGCAACTGCACGGTCAATGACTGACACCGTGGTGTGTTAACCACTCGAATAGTGCCGACCTATCTCCACCTGGCAAAGGGACCAGCCAAGCATGATGCCCAAGGAGTGAGGGATTGTCACGCCCTCCTTTCATGTCCGAAACGGCGAGGGCAACAGGCCACAGCCGCAGGGATTTCATCGTAGGTTCTACGCCTCGAGCAGTGACCAGATTCCTTGAATTGCCACAATGCCCCAATAAGCAAAACATTCCGCTGTTCCGTGCTAGTCCGCTCACGGCAAAAGTACGCGGGAAAATGACAACAGAAGCTGGAGGCACAGTGAGATCCCTAAGAGCAGGCTTATCTCGACTAGCTCGCGAGATCAGGTGCGATGCCGTGGAACAAGCTTCAGCCACTTAAAGGGCCCCTAAACCATCCCCAACGTTTTTTGAACATTTCTAGTTAAAGGAGTACTGACACGATTTTGCGGCGACTCAAAAAGCACATTTTCCGTCTTCTAGCCATGTATTGTTAACGCCCTCCACACAAGGAAACACGTACAAAATATTTTAGTTTCCTTTTAAAGTTTTCATCGCCTAGCACAGCACGCCAGCCCCAGCGCAATAGACACTACGATGACGTAAGAGCAGTTATTAAAAATCGCTGAAATTGCTGTCAGAGTCGCTGGATGAAATCGTCGTTGTTTGCGTGCCCCACGTGTAATTGACCACAGACGGCAGAGTTGCAGCGACTCTATCCCGAATTGCTGTCCTTACGTGACTCAGACGTACTTCGGACTATGATGAGACGTCACTACGAAACCGCCCCCTCGAAATCGAAACCGAAAGTGGGCTTTTAAGGGTGCCATATTAAAAATATATTCATTGCGTTGCGAGGCACCATGATGCTCTTTTTGGGATTCTCCACGCCAGTGCTTTCATTTAAGCAATACGAGAATGTCAAAAATTCGTGTCAGTACTCCAACACTCGCATCAAGTTGGGAATGGCGCTACGGTGAACGATGTCAAATGCGGCGGCGCTACGCGCCGCGGCCGCTCCACAAACTCGAAAAACAATCCAGTGCTCCTCGCCAGTCATGGGCACGTTACCAGTAAAAAGTAACAGTGTTACAGTTACAGTTACCGAAGCCAGAAAAGTAACTATGTTACAGTTACAGTTACTCACCTTCCAAAAGGAACTTGTTACAGTTACTGTTACTGCTAAAAAGTAACGTCGTTACTTTTCCGTTACTATACAAGATTAATATACCGGAAACGAAATTATGTAGTTCTTTCAACGGAAACGTATAAAGGCGTGCTGTTAGTCGAAGTTGCTCGTAGGAAAGCGCCAGATAAAGAAATGGAATGGGGCTCACTCAAAAGCCCAACACCAGCAATCGTTGCGTACGCCTCATTTTCTGCAACAACTTTTTTATTGTTTGTCGGGAATTTATTTACAAAAACAATGGCAGATCCCACGTGCAGTGGGAATCAACGAAATGCGAAGCATGCATCAGAAACGTAACATGGAACTGCATTGTTGTCTCGCTATACCGATTTTGGTACATATGAAGTTAACGAAACGGCCAGGAGATCACCAAGACTGTGGTATGTAAACCATGCCGCTTATGACACGCATGTCATGATCGTAATGTTATGGCCTGTCATTTACGTTTGTCATGCAGTCGTGCAACGTGCCATAGCAATTTTGGTGTACACCCCATTAATGAAACGCGTGGCATGTAAATAATGCCGCTCATAACATGCATGTCACGATTTTCATGTTCTTAGGACGTGTCACCCATGGTCTTTATACATTGTTGTCTCGCCATACCAATTTTGGTATATATCAAATTAACGAAGCGGCCGCAAGAGCACCAAGACCGTGGCACGTAAATCATGCCGCTTATGATATGCATATTGTGATTCTTATGTTGTGACCTGTCACTTATGTTCGTCATGCAGTCATGTTGTGCCATACAAATTTTAGCATACATCCTATTAACGAAAAGGCCAGGAAAGCACCAAGACCGTGGCACGTATATCATGCCGCTCATAAAATGGACGTCATGATTTCCATGTTATGACCTGTCATTTATGTTCGTCATGCAGTCATGTTGTTGCATAACAATTTTTGTATACATCCCATTAACAAAACGGTCAGGAGAGCACAAAGTTATAGGCGGCTAGATAGATGGATACGCTCAAGGTCGCCGAAGTTCGCCAGGAAATGCTTCGCATTTAATACGTTGGGACAGCCTGGTGCCAAGAAGGACTGCTGCACGCTCGTAAATGGAATGGGAGCTCATCCTAAGACGCGAGAAAGAGGTCAGGCCCCTTCGAGTCATTGCTGCCGGCACTTTGGGAAGTGCTTTTTGGAAGCACCGCCGCTTTGAGAACTGAACGTGTGCTAGGCATTGAAAAGCGTCTATTTCTAGGTGGTTTCTGCGCGGGTGGTCATGAAGAAATGGATGGCCACGCAAAAAAAAAAAAAAAATAGGGATACTGCACCGGCCTCTGAACAACAGTGACTTTTGTCGCCTAGGCCGACCATACTGCGGTGTTGCGCACCTTTCTCTGCATGGGGGCGGGGATGAGAACCCTTCCCCGCCTTTTTTGTCGCCGACTGGCGGAGCTTTGCTTGCCTTCATCGGAAAAAATTCTTCATTTCCGCCCTGGGAACGCACACCCAAAAAAAAAAAAGCAAGGAGATGTCCGTGTCCTGCACAGCATCGCGATACAAACGATAAAAAAACATTCCACTAGTGAGATACAAATACATTTTGCAAATTTACCTAGATACAGAGGTACACATGGTCATAAACATTTAAGAGAAACATCGGGATAGTCTTGTATCGCGATACTGCCGAGCCCTGTTTTTAAGAAGTGTTGCTGCTGGATATTTTTTGAAAGGAAGTAACTGTAACGGTATTTACAGTTACAGTTACCGGGTAAAAAGTAACAGTGTTAGTTAGAAGTTCCTCTAAATTAAAAGTAACTAGTTACAGTTATAAGTTACTGAAAAAAGTAACTAGTTACCGGTAACGCGTTACTAGTAACTAGTTACTGCCCAAGACTGCTCCTCGCCATCCATTCCCGGCATACCAAAGTTAGCCGCTACGATTGCGGTTTTTGGCGACGTCAGAAATGTCCGAGCTCCGATGCTTGGTCGAAGGACAACAGCGACTTCCGGTTAGTCTGCTAGCAAATTCACGCATTCCCAGCCTGTTTGTTTTTCATCATCGTGTGGCGTTCGCGTGTGCACGCCTGTGAATTCTTAACTGCGCTACACTACGCAAGTGCCAAATCGCTCGCGTTCCAGCACAGCTGTCCGTTCAGCTTTGCGCAAGTCGACAGTGCTTGCGATGGCTAAACGACGACCGTGCGCGGTGCTTGGCTGCAGAGTCGCCGACTGGACAGCCGACACGACGCGACACCGGCTGCCTCAAGACGACGCCCTGCGCACCGTCTGGCTTAAGCTCATTGGGAATACAGAACAGTGGCGTAGGCAGGCATGGGCTGACCGGGCTGAAGCCCCCCCCGAAATTTTTCCGGCCGGTGCCCCACTGCCTATCTATGCTGGCCCATCACAAAGGTGTCCACTCGGTGAAGGTGCGTCTACGGACATTCGCGTCTTCGTGGTGGGCTTAAAAACGAAGAACGCGGCTCTTTCAACTTGCAAAGGAAGTTATCACTCCATGGCGGGGAAAGTTGTAGCTTGTCTGCAGGGGACGGTGCTGGCAAACGAGGGGCATATGTCATTTATTGGCAAAGGATGCGGCGATAAGAGACTGAAAGGGGAGCTTGCAGTCTTTGCAGCACAGCGCTGCGGCAGGCAGACGCTTCTGCAATGTGTTGACAATTAGCTCTCTGCGGTGATGGAAGAACATGGCGAGTCTCCGTACCCGGAAACATGCGTGGTTTTGTTGCGGGTGAAACGTTCGCAGGCCAAGGTCATCGAGCTAGCGAACCAAACACAAAGCAAAGTACGCCGCTGTTCCCTGTGCAACGCCTTCTGTGCCGCCCAATCCTTCTTCCCCTCTTATTCCTGTTTCTGTGGGGCGCTGACGCTTTTGGTACGTTGTATGCGGTCGCGTGGGGAATGTGGCGTACAGTGAATGCGTCTTTTTTTCTTTTTGAGCAGTGCCCCTACATGGGTGGCCCAATACAGCTTCGCTTTCGTAATTTTTCTTGACGACTTACACATGGTAGCAACGTGCGCTCACGCGTGTCCCCTTGCGAGAACGATGCCCCAGAGAGAGAAAATTTCAACCAACCTTCCGAGTGGACAGCACTGCTTTGCAGTGCTATCCACAAGCTAGTAAACTACAGAATAACGAGTCGACAAAAAGACCGCGCTGCGGTTCATCGCCGAGCGTGCACAAGGGTCAACAACTCCGCTACCAGCAGGCGGTGGTCGCGACATTCATTCAAGAAGGGGTGACCATATTCGTATCGTCGCTTTCGCGGCAATATGTCTCAAGGACAGCAGCAGCTCTCCGTTTTCTGGGGAAGCTCATCTTCGCAGCGCCAACAAATGAGCGAGACCTCGAATGCTAAGTCATTTTCTTCAACTGATTTGTACTTACATGATACCTTATATCCTCTGACAATACAGTGGCTTTTTAACGTGCCTACGAGATGTGGATTATATGTGAATTCTCTGATCATATTTGAATAGTCCCTTGCTATTGCTCAGATGAGGTCATACGATGTCTTGTTAATCACAGCAAGCCAGGAAATTAACTTGACATCATTTCATTTCTTGAATACAATATACAGCGTTGCCGAAATAACTACCGAAATATAACAGCCGAAATAACTACTGTCACCGAGACGATTGATCGATCAATCAGTACATGACACAATCCATGAGCGGCCAATGGGAAAATAAAATGAGAAAAAATCTCATTATATCAATTCCTTTTTCGGCTACAGTATCTGATCGAACAACTCGAATAGAGAAGGCTACATTTTCAAGCAAAAGTGCAAAAGAGCGCAAGAGAACGGGGACAAAAACAAAACACGTACAAAGGACAGGCATTCCAAGCATGCAAAAGAAACTTGCCCACATCGAGCCTCTGCTCATTCAAGTAAATAAATTTATCACGATGCTTTATTTCGAAGAAACTAGTGTTTAGATGCATGAAACAGGAAAATTCTGCTACTGTTAATTCAATTCCAAGTTAAAGCACCGAGAAAGTCCTGCAATTATTCGCCATTGGCATTGTTACAATTGAGGGTTGTATGCACTACCATTATTTGCTTGCCTGGCGTACGGAATCGGGGACGAAAATATGGCATGTCTGTAACATGCAACTCACTGAACGGGATATTACTTCTCTTTTAGGCAGAAGGAAACTCACTATTCTTGGACCTCGCGTAGTAACGGAGCGAAAGAAGTTGTTTACATCAGCCCCCATGTTTTTAAACAGCGACCTAAGTGACAGCGAAATAAGAAAGTAAGAACGTACAAAGCCCGATGAAGGTCATAGGGCGTGTAAGAACCATAAGAAATCTTTCTTTTACAAACTTCTTTTTAACCTTGACGTGTCTAAATCGAGCGCTATGGATGTAATATTGTCAACTCAGTGTAGCAAGCGATCTCGTAAGGTTAAAACACATGACCTTTCAGTTTGCAAAACCAGTGAGATACGGCTAGTAGTAGTTGATAATCTAGTATTTGTCGATGCTAGTGCTGCATCAAGTGAGTACATTTGTGAACTTCGCAAGTTAGAAGCTTACGGCGAACGTAATTGATACAGGAAATATTTGGGCCTAATACCGACCCTTGTGCCATTGTGGCTCCCCGAGGCGCGTCGGCGGGCCGAGACACGGGCGAGACAATCCTATTTTTCGACTGCCGCTGCGGTCAGAGAATCGCTGGGGCTTTCGTTACCCGCGAGTTTTGCGGCAACCTCGCTTTGACAGCAGAGCTGACGTTTGCGCGGCGGCCCCAGATGAGAGTGTGCATTAGTCGGCGACCTTGAAGAAACAGAATGTCGACGCCAAAGCGAACCCTGCGCGCTCATAAGTGCTTGAATAAAGCCATCGGAGCATCCCCGGTATGCTTCGATCACCGAGCAATGCAGTAAGTAGAACTGCTTCTCGTACGCGCACATCTGACCGGCCACAAAGGAGGGACAGCCTACAGGCGCGTCTTTTCACCAGGCACTTCCAGCCTGTGGGCGCCTAGACGGTGCCAAATTGCTTGCACCTGGAGTGCTTCGGAATGGAAGCGGTGGTAGCTAACGCTCGTTACGATAATCTGTACACAAGTGTCGCCGGTTAGGCTGTCCGACGTCCTGTCCGAATGTCGAGTTTTGTGTATGTTTATATTTTGCTTTTTATATTTTTGGAGAGGAGCTGGTACTGCGTTACACTGGAGGCGAGTCCCAAACAATGGTCGCATGGCGGGTTGGACTGGTGCGATTTCTACCGGCGACGTTGCCGTAGACAACCATTAGATAGACGCCCTGGTGAGGCGGGCTGTCGGAGAGAAAAACTCGTCTCGGGACAGAGGACAGGGTGGAATTTTGGAGATTCGGGAGACTCGAAGAAAGGCCCTCTGTCGTGTGAAGAAGTAAGCTTCGTTTGCTATCTCTCGTGCAAGCCTGGCCGTTCGGCTCTCCAATCTCGGAGAGACGATGTAGTCTGCGAGAGCACGATGCGAGCAGCAATGATCGGGGAGAATCCGTGAGCCACGGCGCCTTCGAGAGCACCCAAGCACCAGTCCACAGGCCGGCGACGAGACCTATGCGCCGATGGAGCCCACCCAGATAAGCGTTGTCTTCGTTGGCGGCAGCAGGCGCACTTAAGACATTGCGCCGTTAGTTTATGAGCTGTTTTACCCATTGTATCTGCCGTTCATTGATGAGTTTGTTTCCGTTGTTAATTCCTGTGCTGCACTATGCGTTTACGTTGCTCTTTGTTTGCCTTGCATCATTACGTTCGCTACTAATTCTTAAGTGTATACTTCGATCATGTTCACATATTAAATTCCATGTTTTGATGGCTTAACTAAGACTGTTTCCTCTTCCCGGCCCCAGCACGAATCCGGTTTGGTTAAATGGTTGTTGAGGTGTGTGGCCAGAGGGGGTGATTGCGTGAAGCATTTCGAACGGAGTCGTAGCGTAGTTGTGGTACTTGTGAATTGTTGCGGCTTAGAACCCCCTCCCCCTTTGCGCGAAGTAGGGACATCTCAACATTCCGGAGTTCAATTCAGTGGCTTCCAAATCAGATTTATTGATCGCAACTTGCATTCCGCATGCCTCGAAGTAAATGTAGGATTAAACTGGCGTTAGTCCCAAAAGCACCATGGGATTTTTAATTTATCTGGCTAGAAGTGCGAAGTGACAAACCCCATAGAAAGCTTTTTCAATATTAAGAGATATTTTAGCACGTTTTTCAGCTTAACAAATGTGTCAGTAATTATTCTTGAAAAGGCCAGGATGGTGGTGTTTGTGAGTTTAGTGGAGACAAAGCCATGTTTTGGGAGGCCTACAATGTTAATGAGGACGGCATTTTTCTGTAACGCAATAGACTTTTAAAAAAGAAGTGGTAATATGTTCACGACAGATAGATCTGGAGCGGCTTATAATCACAATCGCAGGCGAATCTCTGTTCTTCCTGCAAATGTATCGAAAATTTGGTAAAAGAAGCGCCTGTATAATGTAGCGAACAGGTAAGTTTCGGTGAGGAATCCATAAATACGAAATATATACCAAAATGTCGTCCTGTATGTCTACTAGCATGTTAAGTTGGAGAGAGTCTTCCGGAGTTTATCAGGACAACGCCACGATCAATTTATAAAGTGTTTCAAAAAATGTGTTTGTTATAGCGTCATTTTCAGCTTACCTACCTCAGGTATGCTGCCCGCTGTTCCCGGCTGCGCCTGCTATCACGAATTCTTTACAGCATTTCATGCGTATGTGTACATCGATAATTATACTTTATTTTGAAATTATCACAAAGGTAGTAGCGTGCGCAAGTGACGAATCTTCGCGGTGGCGGGGAAATAAATGTCTTTCTACTAGATTTCGTCGATACATTGCATTCTGTAAATGTTTTGAATGGGCGAGAGTATCGTTATTTCGGGACCCAGTTGATATGACAACTGAAGGCTGAAGTAGTTCGCAGATGCTGAACGAATGTATACTTATTGGGCGGCGGTCCGCGCAAATGCGCCGCGTGCACATTTACGTTCCGAAAAAAAAAAGTATATATATATATATATATACACACACACACAGTGAGGCTCCGACTCCGTCCATCCTGTCCGTCGAAAACTCCTAGCCCCCCCCGAAAAAATTTCTGGCTACGCCACTGGCCACCGCGGGTCTTTTTGTTGTGGGCACCGCGAGCGCTTCCCCCCTGCCTGATGACCGTCCTCCAATAAAGCATTTTAGTGAACCGATAATCGGGGCAAGTATACGACGATTCCGTGCCCCTGGTGACATTGTGACAATACCAGCTACGATCATGAGCCATAGCCAACGCCATATGAGACTATGCTGATGATTCATTATGACATATTTTTGACGTCACATTTCACATGTCCTGTGTTGAACGAATGCAAGTGATAGTGAAACAGCGAAGAAAATGTGCCACTGAATCAGGATATGGCAGAACACCACCGCGCTAGCGGCCCGCTCGCACTGTCGACAGCAAATGGGAATGATCGGCAGACTGGCGCGTTATCAAGCATGCTTAGGAGTGCTGGCTTAGCAATCGCCGCCGTTTTCTTTACGGTAGGTAGGTTTACTTTTAGGGGCGGAGCTCCTTAAAGCGGCACCCGTTCGTCCCTCGTCGTAGTCGTAGTAGTGCGTAACCAGTCTTACGCTTTGACCTCCAAGGTGGGGCCGGTGGGAGATTTCTCCTGTGCGTTGTTGAACAATAAAAAATTCGCAGCGTGCGCGTTAACTAAAAGCCGAATTCTTCTGTCTCTCATTCCCCATTAGCAGCCATTGGCATGTTCCAGTAGGAAACGTTAGTAGAAGTGTAAGTGTTAGCTAAAAGCCGACTTCTTCTGTCTCTCATTCCCATTAGCAGCCATTGTTTACCTCCGAGTTGCCTTCAGGAACGTCAGGTGGCGCGCGAGCTCTCACTCTTCCATCTGCTGTCTTGTGTGAGGCAGAAAGAGAGAGAGCGAATGACTGTCCGTTTCTAACGATGATGATGGGTTTGTGCTAGCGCGTTACGGCGCGTGTAAGAAGCTGGTGTAAGACGCTGTGGCCTCTCCGCCTTATACTCTTTCAGCAGTCATGTGATGGCGTCGGCAAACGCGGTGCGCGTTCCGGCCTGTGTAAGGGGCTGCGTAAGACGCTGTGGCCTCTCCCCCCTTACTAGAGTGTACTGCATGTTTGTAACACGTTTGTGCTAGCGTCACCTTAAACGCCAGATCCCAGCGTTCGAATAGAGTGTTTCTGACGTCTTTACATGATGATCGACTGGGCGAATTACACGGAAGATTAACGGTTTATCGGTGGTTCACTCCGGAGCTTCGCCCACTCATCATCATTCACCCCGTGGATACGCTGTGAATTTTTGGCATCAGCTTGTCGTACAGCCAAATAAGCTAGCATATTTGGGGCTAATTAAGCTAAGACTCATTACGACGAGCCTCATTAAAGTAATACTAATGAAGCCAAGCCTATTAAAGCTAATACTACTCAAACTAGCGCAATTAAGCTAAAGCTAATTAGACCGGTCGTATTAAACTATGCAAAGCCTAATTAACCTAATATTAATTAAGTATTATCTATATAAGGTAATTATAATTAACCCAAGCCTAATAACGTTATGACCAATGAAACCAAGAATAAACAAAGCCTAATTAATTTGTTACTAATTGCACACACCTATGTCGAATAAAACTAAGCCGGACCTAGTTAGGCTGACTGAGTAAGTCATGCCTAATTAAACCAAGACTGAGACTAATACTAATTAAGATATGTATTATCAAGTTGACCTGCGTAATTAAGCCAATGGAGCCAATTAATTAAGTTAGGGCTTATTGAGGCAAGGCTGACTGCGCTACGGCTAAATTGGTTGCGAAGTGAGACCTAGCAAGGCTATGTGAGAACCATGTCTAACTTCAAATCGACGAGCTGCGGTGTGTTAAGCCATGCGCGTCTGAACGCAAACCTGGCCTATTATTTTCTTCTTTTGTTCGCTTACAGTTAGCCTGCCATTCTCCAGCATCGAGAACCTTATTGACAAACAGTCCGAGAATTCGTGGCTGCTTTCCGAAGGAAGTTTTGTTTACGTGCCCAAGCATGTCAACTAATTTCGTGTAAAACAAAACGGCAATTAACATGAGGAGGCTAATTTGGCAGCACTTCTAAAAGCTTCAGCTATCACCAGCAAGTACATTGCACGACCTCGTTCTGTACATGCCGATTAGGGCACGCCAGATTCGCACAGGCAGAAATATTACTTAGTTTTAATGGAAAAAATGGCGGAGCCAGAATTAAATAAACAATGGGAACGGCATGTTAATTTGTTTTAAAGCGAATGTATACGAAAAGACTACGTTTTCATATAACCACATAAGTTTTCAGACGCAGGGATAAGAAAATCACGAATGCAAACAGGTACGTCATGAAATTTTAGGCATTACACAATATTTTTTTACGCTACCACACGGCGAAAGATGGTCGAATACTGCTCTGCATACCGATGATGAACTTGCCATGCCCAGAAGCGAACGTTCCATGCTCATCATTAAGACAGCAAAAAATTTAAAATGCGCGATTTGACCCGCACGTCACGTTTTACAAAGGAGCTAGGCAGCGCAACGAGCAAGGTAGGAAGGGGCGTCCTACCTATTACGCCAAAACGATCGCAGCGCCGATCACAGCAGTGGTGGGCCTCGCGGCCATGCTGGCGAATTTTTTGACAATTTTTTTCTTTTTTATTCCTTATCTTTCCCTGTCCTCCGGCGTGAGTTTGTCGGCAGTTTAAACGAGCTTCCTCCTCGTTTGAGGACTGAGGCGTCTGGTGATTTACTGCCCTGCGCGAGCCGGGTGGTCTTTCCCTCGGTTCCCAGAACATTTTGTGCCAGTGTGTGCGCGCGTGAGTGCTTGTTTTCTGCGTTTGTGGCAACGTGCGTCGGCCCTGCTGTGAGTATGTGGCTTTGGAAGAGCGACAGAGAAAAGCGCGGGAAAAGGAACCGATTGTAAACACAGCGACGAGATTCAGTAGTGCGCGGGAGACGACGTGAGTGCATAGAGCCACGAAAGCGAGCGGGTGCGAGCGGCTGTGTGTGTGTGAAGAGTTTGCGCGTTTTACGTTAAAATTTCATCCTTGTCTAACGTTGTAATGCACCTCTTTAGCTGTCAAAGTAAATAGTTTTCATTTCATTCTTTTAAACTGTGCGTGTTCTTTTATTTACGGTCATCTCTTCTAACACAAGCTAGGATTCCAAACGTGCGTTATTAAATGCAGACTAGATATTGGGCCGGAATACTTCGGAATCATGTCGAATGCGTATTGAAGCAGCGAAAGTTACAAGAAGGCAGTTTCATATTCTTTTCACGAATACTTTCAATATGAATCTGCTAGTATGGCCTCTAGTCTGTCTCAAAAAAAAAAAAAAGATTTCCCCGTGAGATGATTGGCACGTGTTTCTGATACAGAGTGGCGATGCGTTGATAGTAAAGATACAGGGATGCACGCACAATCATGGTAGTCACGCGCGTTTCAGACCGCCAAGTCGTAAACGCGTCCACATAGCGGAAAATAGAAATCAATCGTAAGGCAGCGCCTGTTTTCGTATTTCAAAAAAATTCAGCGCTATTTGTTGCTGCTTTAAAATCGTGAGCTAGCTAGCGCATGCCTCAACCCTAGCAAGGAGCCCTTGTTGATTATGCTGGCAGTTGCTGAGCCCTGTCACCTGCTGTGCGGGCTTCCTTCAGTGTTCAGCTTCCCCGCCAATATCACAAATCACTTGCTATCGGTAGACACTGCCCATGCGCTCGCGGGCACATGCCTATCCACTTCCCTTAGAGGCGTGGCAAAGCTCCGCAACGGACCTTTTCCGGGTGGATGGTCTGCACATAGCGTGGCGTCAGTGACGAAACGCGCGCCATGTGTTTTGGTGGCGTCCTCGCGAGGATACAACTTTAAGAAACAGCAGTTGGCAACACGGGCAGACGGACAACGCGAGTAGGTGTTACTCCACCAGCCAATCAGAAGCAAGCAAAGTCGTGGTCATGCAACCTTTTCAAAATGGCGCCGTGCTTATATCTTCGGTGTCTGCGAAGCGTCTGCTCTTCTCGAGTTCTTTCATCGGCAGAAGCCAAGAGACGTGCAAGAATCATGGGCAAAAATGTGTTGGGCCTTAGCGTTTCAATCTTCTAAAGGCCGCGGTGCAGTTCATTTCGCTCTCGCGCTCTTGTTAAGCATGAAACTTCACCGAACTGTGTTGAATAACTGGCGGCGCTTGTGGCGCGCGCCTGGTTTTTGCACTGCATTTCATTTCACCTCAATAAGGAATTGGTCTTTTTACGTTCCACTCTAATGAACATGTAAACTTATGCACTCATCTATTACTTTTGCCATTAGCGCTCTACTTTGGTTGCAGGGTAAGTTTGAACTATTTGCAGCCTCGCGGAGGAACAGTGGCTGGCGGTCATGAGGGTGTGGGAGGGGCTGTATAACCGGTTAGACGTGACACCTGCCATTGAATGATTCGAAATGTCATGCAAAATGAGCGCGAAACAGGTCTCCGCGATTGTCGACAGCTGCGCGGTGGATGAACGCGGAGGCTGCTAGCCACCAGCTTCGATTTCGGCGATCTCCACGGGAGGCGCTGGTTCCTACGCGGAGAAGGTCCATTGGTTACCCCTGAATGCGACCCACCATGAGCGTCTGATGGCATAAGGCAAATCGGTGGTGTAATGAGCTGAGGCACACTTCAAGCAACGAAACATCTGCCTGGATTCGTACAGGCGTAAGAAATTCAAGGGCTTGGAAGTATTTTCAAGGCCATCTTCGAGAGATCTTCCTTATTGAGCGTTGAAAATCTTCAGAGAGTTATCGCCAAATACTTGACATAATTGCACAAAAACAAACAGGAAAATTGTTCGTATTGCACAAAAATTAATAAAGATAGCTATACGAAGTGCGACATGACAATATTGTGACAAAGCTACTCTCGCATGGTACGCTTCTTCCCGTGTAACTTTACGTAAACAAACGAAGCAAATCGAAATAAGCTGACCACCGAGTTAGTGTACGTTCATTTATTTTCCATTGAGGAACGCGCTGTTTTGCCGAAATGAAGCGAACGAACTTCTACGTTTGGTAACTGTTCACACAGCCAAGGAATACTTTCGAACTAAAAAAAATTGCGCTGAAAAGTGGGAGCGGTCGGCGCGCATGTTTCGGCAAAGCGGGAATCTCCGTTCACATTTATGGCTGTCTGGCCAGAAAGTTGGCCCTGGCTTAATCTGCTGGACGTGTGACGATAACAAAGTTAAAAGACGTCATCTGATCGGGTTAGTAGGCGGTACAAAGCAGATTTGCCATCTAGCTTCAGATCAACCATAGTTCGAAGAAACAAGAGAAGCCATTCCAATAGTCCGGATCACGAAGCGGTCTTTTCGTGGAGTTGCCGCGGAAGTAACGTGAGTGAAGTACACTTCTTAATGTAGTCCGGAAACGCTAATCAGCGCTAAAATATTAGAAAGACGATTCCATGCGGACCTTATGAACATGTAGTTTTTAATTGCAGTCATTAAAGATGCTTTTCCCCTAATTCATCTTTCAACCAAACCAGCTTGGAAACTTCAGTAGAGCTTCGTAACACACGGAACATCGTCATATTCGACGCCCACTCCCCCATCGTCAATTTGTAATAGTGCCTGGCCATCAACACAGCGCGGCCTTGCTCGGGTACAGGATCACGTGAATGGTGACGTACGAACCCAGCAAACAAAAGCAATTCGGGTGGGGAAAGCGTGCCTGCCGGTAGCGTAATCAAACAAAAGCGATTGATACATTGAATGCAGTTGAGCACGGATGTACTTAACCCAAATACGGTGAACTATTATGTATATGGAACAGCTGTAAAACATTCGTGACAGGTTTTCGAAAAGTGCTTATATTACATATCGGCTTACCTATACACCGGGCCTGTTTGTGGTACACCCTGTTCTTCGATATATCCTAGTTTTACTCTGGTTTTAATGGCTTCGCATGCCATCACGAATACTTTGCTCAGGGTCGCCAGTATTCCACAGCTCCTTAACCTCGGCTCTCATGCAGATTCATGCGCAGTGAAAAGGGAACAAGGTCAAAAACTGAAATGTTGCGGCCACTGTGGCCCGACGTCCGAGGTCTATCACAAAAGGAACTCGTTCGTAGGAGAACTGTTTCGTAAAAAATTGATATCTAGCCAATTCATTAGGGCAACCTTGTGCGTCCCGCTATTTTTTCTTTTGTTTTTGTGAACGACGTCATTTTTCCTTTGTTTTTTTCGGGAAATAGTTAGAGTTAAACATGTAGAGCTCGGCATACTAGCTCGTGCTTTAAGGAATGGTGACATTCACGTGAGGTAGGCGCAATAGATTTGTAATTTTTTGATGCATACAAAAATTGTCCCCAAAGTTGCTTACGGGCCATGTAATGAAAGAATACGAGAAAACACCCACACGAATACCTTTGTTTCGGAAACGAGGCGAGTAAATGAAACGCGCAAAGGGAACAAATCTCGAAAGTAGAAAAGTCGGAGAGAGTGCCGCTACACTGGCAGACTGCACTAGATTCTAGTACACTGAAACAGTGGTCTTCTCTGGCCGCTTTCACAAGCTGTTCATCGCTGAATTCGATGGCCGCCAAAGTTGGGGAGATTTGTCGCGGACAACGAAATGCGCGGCCAACAATTTCTCCCCGTCGCTTAGCGAAACTTCTTGGTGCGACGTACGCGCTGCTTCGCCGGGACCACTTCCGCCTCGGGCGTGTTAATACCTTGCGAGAGAATATGCTGCTCGTGCGTGAAATTTCTAACATTAAGAAGAGTAGTTTTGCGGTGTCTGAAGTTCATTGAAGTTGAAAGTAGCAGAAACTTAAAAAAAGATACGTTGCTGACAACTAAACGGTAGATAAATTGCCTACAGTTTTCAAACGCCAGATAAGTTGCGATGTGGGCCTGTGGCTAAGACAGCAGTTGAAACACTTGCTCAGTGAATTTTGTTACTGCGAGTGTTGAAGGCTGAGAAACAAAAAAAAAGGTTCTTTTGCTAACGTTGCAGCTTGGGTGAGCTCCCGCTGCTCACATATTAACATATATTGTTACGCACTCACTTATCGTAATGCGAGACGTAGCAATCATAATTTTTATTATCGGCACATTAGGAACATTAAATGAACGCGAATCGGTATATATATTGGCTTCTTTCGCTACAAAGATTTACGCGTCTTCTCAGTTGATGGCAATTCTTGAAGTGAACAAAGCAGAACTACACCATGATGTTCGACAATTATCAGAGAATGAAATAAAATGTGTTGACATCGACTTCCATGTGCACTGCGAGTACTTTTCCGCACAACGAACGCGTTCGGGCCCCGCAAGGCTCAAATGCCCCCGGTGTTCCAGAAGTTTTCCATTCACTGTAGCGCAGCTGAAACATGCTCACGTGGCCAGAGCTGCTGCTAGCGACCGCGTGCAAAGGATGGTGGAAACGCGCGCGTCACTTTCCCGGCTCCGCGCAGACAGCACCAACATGTCCGCCGTAGTGCCCACCGCCGAGTGTGACATCACAGTTGGAAGGAGGCGCTCCTTCAGCCGATTTGGCTGACAGCGTGTGCGCTGCAAGAACTGCAGAGGACACCAAAAGGCTGGAATGCACCGTTTTTGAAAACCTGCATATGGGCCTTGTGGATTTGCGGTTGGACCACAGACTTTTGTTCCCACACTGCTTTCTTCCCCGGCCGTCAGCCAAGGTGCACGAGAAACAACCGGTGAGAAGCGTCACGCTGTGCAGTGGTCGGCGAGGACGAGAGGAAGGCTGTGCACACTGAATACACGCAGGCAAAAAACACAAAGCGGGAGGGGGGAGGCGACCTTACACTGACGGGTTGACACCGTCGGAGAAGCAAACCTGTTTGCCCTCTCCTGTCCTTTCTTTTGCCCTTCCCCTTTGTGCCTGTGCCGTGGTCCTTCGAGGCTGCACTAATCGGCGTTCCTTTGACCCCCACGTGGTGAACGAAATTCAACGACCGGTATCTGGTTATCAATCATAATTGGGAAATCCAAGCACACAGGCGCTGCTTTCATACTGTCTACCTTCTACGCGTAATTGTTTCAGCTGGCTGAGGATGTTATTCGGTTAGAAAGTACTCTTAGCCACGTATCCGCCGGAACATTCCATCGAATCGTGGGCCGCCTCATTGCCGAGCATGTCACCACTGCGATGGGGAACTGTCGGAGCGCAGTCGAGCATTTGACTGGCAGATCTGGGCAAACGTGCTTCCATATTTCTGGAGCAAATGAATTGATCACGAGACTCGAGTGCTCTGCAAAATTACGTAATACCGCGTGTAATGCGCTTATATCAGGTCAGCCATATATGCTATGTTGTGCGAATCTTTCACGCAGCGCACATTTTTACATTTATATCGCAAACAGTCGCACTTGGTAAGCGTAACGTGCGTACAGCCAACAAATAGTGATTGTAAAGACTGCCAAAACAACGACGCGCTTACGAGGCGCCGCCTCTGGAAATTTCGACCAGCTCTCGTTCTGTGACCTCCAAAAAAAAAAAGAAAAAAAAAACGCTCGGTACACGGCCTTCTACCATTTTCGCCTCCTTCGAAAATGTGACCGGCCTTTCCGGCACCAACCACGTGGGTCAAAAACAAAACTCAACAGACAAGGAGGAAATCATTGAAAATAAAGCGCTGTACGACGGCAGCTGTCGACAGAGACGTGACGAAGCAGATGTTCAAGACACCGCAGTTAAATCGCCCATACATCTAGAAATTGTCGCGCTAATTGACCCAGGAGACCACTATCACGAAGAATCGCTTTGGGCTTTACTAGGTACGCGTATCTCGCGAAGCCTAGTAATAAAGTAAACAACTACAGCCATCAATCGACAGGATACTCGCATTTCATTTCGTAGCACACGCGGTAGGAGACGAACAGAAAAAACAAAAGAAAACTTACATTTCGATAGCGTAGAAATGCTGTCCATCGGCGGGCACCAGAGCAACGAAATTAGGCCTAGCTGCCGGCACACCACAGTCCATCCCGACACAAAGGAAAGCCACAACGTCTTCTTCCGTCCGCACTGCACTGCACAGCAAAAGTGACTGGTGCGGGAATGTTGACCACCGTGGTTTTGGCTGACGTCAGACACGTGTGGGAGAGGGCGGCGTTCTAAAGTAACCACTCTCACCCACGAGGGGAATGCCCCACGACGGTTCTTGGTTCAGTCACTTTCCAGTCGCTTTTCTTTACCCTCTCCTCCTCCCTCCCACCCAACCTCCCTTCACTCACTGCCCGCAGGTGGCGAGTTGTCCCGGAATTTCTTCACCCGCTGCAAGGGAGCCTGAGGCACTTCCAGTGGACAAGAGGGGGCATATGAGATTAAAACCACATTTTCGGGGTGAGTAGCCATGAAAGCTAAAGACTAAAAAAAAAGGAATATTACAAAAAGGGCCGAGTTGTAGGATGCGGCTGGCACGAAAAAAAAGCATGCTGACTGGCTCCTACCAACGCCCACCAAGAGAGCAGTTTATCAATCTTCATGAAGCATTGACGTAGGCAGGCATAGGCTGATAAGGCTCCCTCTCCGAATTTTTTTCAGCCGGCGCACCGCTGCCCATGAACAAAGGCGCACATCCTTGGAAAGCGCGGCTATGGGAATTCCCGTATCAACTAAGGCCAGCAGCTTTTCAAGTCTGCGAAGGAGCTGGACCTGTCACTCGATGGCGGTGAAAGTTGCGGCTTGTCTGCAGCAAACGGCGGCGACAAACGAGAGACGCCTGTCATTTGTCGGTGTGAAGAGTGCTAAGGGAACTTGCACACTTTTGCAGTACAGCGGCGGCGGCAGACTGACTGTTCTGGTCACGGAAGACGGCGGGTCTGCGGGCGCAGCAACACGCGTGGTTTTGCTGAAGGTGAAACGTTCGCGGGCCAGGAACATCGAGCTAGCAAACGAAGCGCAAGGCGAAGTGTGCCGCTGTTCCCTGTGCGGCACCTAACACTTCTTCCCCTCTTTCTGTCGACGCTTTTCGTTCGGTGTATGTTCTCACGTTTATTTTGCCTCTTTTTGAATAACTATGGTAGCACAAGGTAACGGGGCGGAAGAAGAGCACGGAAAACCCACACACAGCGCGACTCCGAGTTCTCCTTGTGTCCCGTTACCTTGTGCTACCATAGTTTTCAAAAATGCCATACCAACAAGACCGCCTTGCAACTTTGGTTGACTTTATTCTGCCCCGCCACGGTGTCTAGTGGCTATGGTACTCGGCTGCTGATCCGAGGGTCGCGGGATCGAATCCCGTCCGCGGCGGCTGCATTTCGGTGCAGGCGAAATGTTGAGGCCCGTGCGCTGTGCGATGTCAGTGCACGTTAAAGGAGTACTGACATGAATTTTTGACATCCTCGTATTATTGTTGTAAATGAAAGCACTGGCGCGGAGAACCCCCAAAAGAGTATCATGGTGCCTCGCAAGGCAATGAATATATTTTTAATACGGCTTCCATAAAAGCCCGCTTTCGGTTTCGATTTTGAGAGGGCGGTTTCCTAGTGACGTATCAACAGAGTTGGACGAATTCTGAGTCACGTAAGGACAAAACTTCGTGATATCGTCGCTGCAACTCCGTCGCCTGTGGTCAATTACACGTGGGGAACGCAAACAACGACAATTTCACGGTCGTCCAGCGACTCTGATAGCGATTTCGGCTATATTAAATAGACTGCGCTCATATGTCATCGTAGTGTCCATTGCGCTGGGGCTGGCTTGCAGTTCTGGGCGACGAAAACTTTAAAATATTTTGTACGTATTTCCTGGCTTCCGTGTGCGGAGGGCGTTAACAATATATGGCTGGAAAACGAAAAATGCACATTTTGAGCCGCCGCAAAATCGTGTCAGTACTCCTTTAAAGAACCCCAGGTGGTCAAAATTTCCGGAGCCCTCCACTACGGCGTCTGTCATAATCAGAGCTGGTTTTGGGACGTTAAACCCTGCAAAACAACGACTATTATTTTTTGTCCTCTTGAGCGGTGCCCCTGCATGGGCGGTGTTGATGATGACCTTTACGTTATAGCCTCGTACCCACTCTCGGGGGGACTGGCCATGAATCGGTATCGGTAGCTTATTGGGAATTATCTAAAGCTATCTTGCACTGTATTTAAAATAAAGTAAATAAACGGACAAATATGAACAAATATACATTTGTAATGCAGCTTCGTCTTCAAAGCAGCAGATTCGTCTTCGATATCTTTCCTAATCATTTACACATCGTCGCAATGTGCGTGTGTGGCGTGTCCTTTTCCGAGGGCGGTGCTGCAGAGAGAGCACATTTCAACTAAGCATGCAACTGAGCAGCATTATCTTTACAGTGCACGAGCTAGGAAACTTGGTGCACTTGTCACTCTCCGTTGCCGGAAGCACTGCCCTGGCCGCCACCAGCTTTCGTGCCTATTTATTCGCGTTTTCCCGCAGTTATTTTATTCCCATACATATGTTGTTTGGTGATCACAACGCGGTCCCGCGTTCAGCATCAAGATTTGTTGTGTTCTCGGATGCAGCAGTACTGCAGCAAATCACCAAGGGGCAAAGTTTTACCGCTGCGCGATGGGAAGAGGACCGCGGGAGCTGGCAAGCTCGTCTCGTCGACGCTTTCTTATCAGGCGACATGGAGTGCTAGTTTCCAACCCCTCGCGCTGCTTTCAAGAAGAAAGAAAAAAAAAAAGCCCGCTCAAGTAATATAATGACACCGACATGGGTCCGCACATGGGGCCTCTTCGGCACTGCGAGTAACATGTTCGCCACACCTTTTTTTTTTGTTTTGTTATCCTTTCGAGCTTACACTTGCCGCTGTCGAGAAGTTTGGTCTAACATCCGTGCCCACATCAAAGAACGGGCCGCCGCCTTTCTACACGAATGCGTTTGGCAAAAGAAAAAAAAAAAACAGAGAGAAGGGAACAAAAAAAACAACAACAACAAAAAAGCAGACGCGGATCCTTTCCCTCGCCTTCTATTCTGCTGCCGGCTCACCATGACCGAGCAAAGCGCCTCGAAGCCATTGAAAAGACATCGTGGTGGGTTATTTCAGGTCGCGTTTGCAGAAAACTTTAGACGCGAGGCATTACCGCTAACCCATGCGCGGCTCAGCTTTGTTTTATTGTAAACATAATGCAAGTGTTATGGCCGTTTCCAGGCGCCCGGTGGTAACCTTTTCTCTCATAGTTGCTAAAGAAAATTAAGACGAACCGATCGAGTTTTGCACTCACGGTGACTTCGCATTTGCCGTTCCGGTGTATTCAGTACCGAACAAACAAGCGTTACAGGGTTTCATTGCGCCCCTTGTGAGGGGATGGCTATGGGCGAGCATCTTCATGTGGCAATTGGAAGCACAGCTTTTGGAATCGTCGCCGCTAAAACCTAGCACCTACCACCGGTACATAGACGATATCTTTATTATTTGGGAGCATAGTGTAAGTGCACTAAGCACATTTTTTGAGCATTTTAACAACTTTCATCCTAGCATGAAGTTTTCCATGCACCACTCTTCTAGTAAAATTGATTTTCTCGACACGGCAGTATCCATCGAAGGAGGAAAACTAAAGACGAAACTTTACAGAAAGTCAACGAATAGCCAGCAATATCTAGATTATAATTGTCATCACCCGCGACACTGCAAACAGGGGATATTTATAGGACAGGCAAGGCGCATAAGAAGGATTTGTAGCAACGACGCGGATTACGTACATCACTTAAGCAATTTAAAGACAACCTTAGCTGAACGAAGTCACCTGCATGACACTCTCAACAAGGCATACAATGACGAGCTTAAACTAGATAGGACACCAGCACTAGAAAAAGAGCCCCTAACGCGCAGGCCCAGCAGCCGCTAGCATTCATAACGAAATACTCCAATGCGCTTCCAAACATAAATAATATTCTTCGGAAATACTATCCAATACTAACAAGCAACAATAGCCTTAGAAAAACGTTTCCCGAATTACCAAGGGTCACCTACCGACGTAATAGAAACCTTAAAGACCTGGTAGTACATGCCAAAGTAAACCCTCAGCGCACCGCCTGCGTAATAACTTGCCCCTGTCCCAGATGTAAGACTTGCAAGCATATGCAAAATGATCTTAAAGTTAAAAGCACGGGAAGTGACTATGTCCATCATATAAAATCAAGTTTCACTTGCACTAGTTCAAACGTTATTTAAGTGTTGGAATGTTCACTCTGTCACAAACAGTACATCGGCGAAACTGTTCAACCAATTTATGTTAGATTAAACGGGCACCGTGCGGACACCGCGAATAACCTGCCGAAGGCAGTGGCGCAGCATTTTAATGTGACAGGTCATAATTTCGACGAACTCAAACTCTGCATACTCCAAGGAAACTTCCGCTCGCCGAGGGACAGAAAATGCAGAAAATCCTATCTCATATAGAAGTTACCTGGTTAGGCCACCGACGTCATTACCTGGTTAGGACGAAACTTGAATACGCATCAACCATATGGAATCCCTACCAGATTTACCTTATCAAAGCTTTAGATTCCGTACAGAATCGCGCCATGAGATACATTCATTGTTCATACTCATACGAGGTCAGTGTCTCGTCACTTAAGGTGCATCCAGACGAAGGACGAAAACCGGATTTGCCTGGCCGGACGGCGCGTCACGTGACCGAACATCACCGATTTGCTTCGTCCGCGTCTCGCCTGCGACCCGCGGACACAGATAATGCGAGCCCCTTTTTCACATCCATATTCTGGCGCGGGAGAGCTGCAGCTTTAGTGTGTCCACAAAGAGTGACAGCAACCAGTACTCTTCTCCCCCCCTCCACGTGACTGTCGTTGGCTTGCCGGCGGGGGAGAAACTGTCAAACCATTCTTTTGGTAAATAGTGGGGAGGCTGCGCTGGAGAGCAGACCGGTTCTCCGGCTCTGTCGTCTGCTAGTGCTTCGTCCGCCGTGTGGATGCACCTGAAGCCGGACAGTCCGAGCAGTAGCCGTTCGCGTCGGCGAAAAATCCGGTTTCCGTCCTTCGTCTTCATCTCTGGACACACTAGAACATCGTCGTCGTATCGCGAGTTTATCATTATTTCATAAATTCTTTCACAGTTCACTTCACCAGGCGCCTTACATCCTCCCACCTTCACGCATTTCACTGCGCACCGGTCATCCTCTAAACGTGGCTCGCCCAAGTGCACGCACTGTGGCCTTCTCGTCATCGTTCTTCTTTTGCACAGCTAAAGACTGGAACGGCCTTACAAAGCACATCGCAGCTATCACCGCCTCTCCTGCCTTCATTGAAGAACTATCAAGATTACCTTGTGGACAACTGCAGTTATTTGTATTGCCGTTTATTATTTGTATAACCACCCCTTACGTAATACCCCTCTGGGGTCCATAAGTTAAATAAATGAAAAATGAGATGAAGTTCGATACCGTCCAGCTTACAGGCATAAACCTTTCAAAGGGTTAGATAAGGTGGTGGGTTAGCAAAGACGACAAAAGGTTAAGGTATGTACAGGCTAACAATGTTTCTTCCCGAAAGTCTATTTTCAGCTGCTAATATCCCATGCAGTTCGACGCCCCGCCACGGTTGTCTAGTGGTTATGGTACTCGGCTGCAGATGCGAGGGTCGCGGGATCGAATCCCGGCCACGGCGGCTGCATTTCGATGGAGGCGAAATGTTGAGGCCCGTGTGCTGTGCGATGTCAGTGCACGTTAAAAAACCCCAGGTGGTCGAAATGTCCGAAGCCTTTCACTGCGGCGTCTCTCATAATCACAGCTGGTTTTGGGACGAGACACCCCAGAAATCAATCTAGGTGAAGCACATCCCCAAAACTGCTTCTTTAGGCAGAAGTAATGGAGTTATTAACAGCACAGCTTTGTGTTGTTCCAGCAGCAATAAGCAAGAGGTGGCGCTGTTTAAATCAAGGTCGCCAAGGAGCCGACGTTATCTTTTTTTTAATCATTTGGGCGTCGTTAAAGGTCCCATGACACCAAAATTTCAAACGCGAGATGCTTGCGTTAATTGGTTTTCCTGCATACGAAGGCAATCTTGACCAAGTATTAGCGGCGAACGTCGCCTCTAAGTAATTTTAATATGGTTTCAAAGTAAGCGGGAATGCTCATCCGAGCTTGCAGCACCTCGCGACATCGCCACTAGTGTGACGTAGTTTGTGTGCCATCTGTGACGTTTCACTTTTGTAAGTTGATATCGTGACGTCACAGAGAGACACGGGCGCGCCGCGCTATGGCCTCCGAGCGTAGCCTCCAAGATCGGCTCTCGCAGCCGATCGCGGAGGCCACGCCCAAAGCCGTATTTTTCTGCTTCCTCTCCGTGTTGGTCGCTCAAGCGTACTATCGTGAGCAATATGAGCTCGAACACGTGAGCGCGTGGAAAATAGCCTCGAACCCTACATCAGCCGATTCGCAGCGGCCGCTTTTGGAAACAAATTGGAAAGGGTGCCGCGCTTCTGCTGGCTGTTGACACTCCCGCCTCGATATCATTGCTGCGAAGCGGTAGCTTGTAGCATGTCAGTGGCCGCTAGCCGTGATACCAACTTACATCAACGCACACAGTTATGCAGCTGCTGTGATATCGGCTGTGACGTAGCCTCCACAAAGAGTGACAGCAACCAGTACTCTTCTCCCCCCCTCCACGTGACTGTCGTTGGCTTGCCGCGGGGAGAAACTGTCAAACCATTCTTTTGGTATAGTGGGGAGGCTGGGCTGAGAGCAGACCGGTTTCTCCGTCTCTGTCGTCTGCTATTGCTTCGTCCGCCGTGTGGATGCACCTGAAGCCGGACAGTCCGAGCAGTAGCCGTTCGCGTCGGCGAAAATCCGGTTTCCGTCCTTCGTCTTCATCTCTGGACACACTAGAACATCGTCGTCGTATCGCGAGTTTATCATTATTTCATAAATTCTTTCACAGTTCACTTCACCAGGCGCCTACATCCTCCCACCTTCACGCATTTCACTGCGCACCGGTCATCCTCTAAACGTGGCTCGCCCAAGTGCACGCACTGTGCCTTCTCGTCATCGTTCTTCTTTTGCACAGCTAAAGACTGGAACGGCCTTACAAAGCACATCGCAGCTATCACCGCCTCTCCTGCCTTCATTGAAGACTATCAAGATTACCTTGTGGACAACTGCAGTTATTTGTATTGCCGTTTATTATTTGTATAACCACCCCTTACGTAATACCCTCTGGGGTCCATAAGTTAAATAAATGAAAAATGAGATGAAGTTCGATACCGTCCAGCTTACAGGCATAACCTTTCAAAGGGTTAGATAAGGTGTGGGTTAGCAAAGACGACAAAAGTTAAGGTATGTACAGCTAACAATGTTTCTTCCCGAAAGTCTATTTTCAGCTGCTAATATCCCATGCAGTTCGACGCCCCGCCACGGTTGTCTAGTGGTTATGGTACTCGGCTGCAGATGCGAGGGTCGCGGGATCGAATCCCAGCCACGGCGGCTGCATTTCGATGGAGGCGAAATGTTGAGGCCCGTGTGCTGTGCGATGTCAGTGCACGTTAAAGAACCCCAGGTGATCAAAATTTTCTGAGACCTCCACTGCGGCGTCTCTCATAATCACAGCTGGTTTTGGGACGAGACACCCCAGAAATCAATCTAGGTGAAGCACATCCCCAAAACTGCTTCTTTAGGCAGAAGTAATGGAGTATTAACAGCACAGCTTTGTGTTGTTCCAGCAGCAATAAGCAAGAGGTGGCGCGTGTTAAATCAAGGTCGCCAAGGAGCCGACGTTATCTTTTTTTTAATCATTTGGGCGTCGTTAAAGGTCCCATGACACCAAAATTTCAAACGCGAGATGCTTGCGTTAATTGGTTTTCCTGCATACGAAGGCAATCTTGACCAAGTATTAGCGGCGAACGTCGCCTCTATAATTTTAATATGGTTTCAAAGTAAGCGGGATGCTCATCCGAGCTTGCAGCACCTCGCGACATCGCCACTAGTGTGACGTATTTGTGTGCCATCTGTGACGTTTCACTTGTGTAAGTTGATTCTTGACACAATGGTAGGAGGTTGTGAAATTGCCTCTCATGGGGTTGTCGTTGTGCATGCCCACATATCGATTAGTGCTTGGCACTTGTAAACACTTAGTTTACACCAGCGGTTGCGCTGGGGTCAATAAGTTTATTACGCGTGTTTTAAGTTGATTTTGACGTATGTTTAACGACCAATCCATCATGGCTCACCATGTGCCATTCTGA
>CM023487.1:86749995-86785247 GCA_013339685.2 Hyalomma asiaticum | reverse complement strand
CATTATTAAGCTGTGTGTCTTCTTTCTTTTTCGCCTCTGTGCTGTGCATCAGTTGTTAGTCGGCGTTCGTGGTGTTCACTGCTCTCCTTGTGTCCGTGTCCTGCACGCCTCTTCTTTTGAATATGGGGCCGCAGTTCACAGCCGACGGCCTCGGCAAGCCGCGGTGCTTATAGCCCTCATCCCCGCCTCTCCTATTCGTTTCTCGTGACACAAACACCAGTCCACGCCTGCCAATCGTGTTACTGTGTGAAATAAAAAAGAAACGTAAAAAAAAAAGAAAATAGAAAACGCCCGAGGATATTAGAGGAAACCAGCCACCGCACGCTCATGCACGACCCCATGTACTACGAGCTGTAGCCGATACTAAGGTGCAAAACAAGCGCAAGCTCCCCCTCTCCCCCACCACATCACAACTCACGTGAAAAAAGGCATTGTAGCCCCGAAGGGTGCTCCTGCTCGGCCACAGAGTGTGAAAACATTCGTGTGCTATGCAAACAGGAAGACCTCGCCGTAAATGTACGGCCCCGATACTGTCATGGCCTGCTCTGTAAAAATCAGTGACCAGCACAGGCTAAAAGCTCGTGAGGACGTTGCACACAATTATTTCCTGTGTACAGAGCCCCAATTTAGGCGGAATTGAGCGCGCGAGAAGTAGAAAAATTACAGCATATCCACGGAGTGAATGATGATGAGTGGGCGAAGCTCGGGATTTTCATCGTAGAACGTGCCGAGTTCCGGATTAATTAGTTAACGCGCACGCTACGAATCCTCAGGTTCAACTATGCGCAAGCGAAATCTCCACCGGCACTTCATTGCAAGTCAGATCCAGTGCCTATATATACATACACACACATCACACACACACACCAATATATATATATATCTATATATATATATATATATATATATATATATATATATATATACAGAATTGACGATGCGCCTCTTAGAGAACGAGGTTTATTAAGTCAACGTTACGGTCGGAGCCCGCCTATTTCAAGTCTGTCTTGAAAAAGGTCGGGCTCCGACGAAACGTTGACTTAATAAACCGTCGTTCTCTAAGAGGCGCATCGTCAATTCTGTTATAAACTAGCGGCAACCCAAGCTATTGTTGCATATACAGTCCTAGATATATATATGTATATATATATATATATATATATATATATATAATCAGTGAAGAAACGGACGAACGTGCCAAGAACTTATATATATATATATATATATATATAAGGGTTCCGGTGAAGCTTCTCCCACGCGAGCAGTCGGTATTTCTCAATCAGAAACTCGCTAGGAGACGCTGCCTGCGCCAACGTTGTCTCTCGCGGGTGAGAGCGCGTTCTCCTTCTTTGCGAGGTGGTAGAGCGTTCCTCTAAGAAAGAGCGTTTCCATAGCCAACGCGCGCCTTTCGCTCTCTCTCTGTCTCTCTCTCTCACAAGAACAGCAGAGGCAACGCGCCGGTAGGGAGAGAGAGAGGCACGCGCCGAGGCGAACGCCGAGGGCGAGCGCGTGCCTCACAGCACGCAGGTTACGCCTGACGACTGACGCCGGACAAGGTTAGACTAAGAGGAGCTTCGTCCCTAAAAGCGACAACTGCAGTCGCCCCGTACCTTCCATGCAAAAGCGAGCGTCCGCACACGCCAACGGGTTCCCACATTGCGGGACGGCTCCACCCTGTAGGCAATATGGCGGCGCCCACGAGTAAACGGTCTATACGCCACCCCATATATCAAGTTGAACTGAACGCGTGAACGCCATGGTCCCCTTCGCAACTAAGGCGGTCCTGAACCTTCCGCGTAGCACAAGACAGCCAAACTAGTTGAACTGGGCTTGCGTAACACCTTTCCTGAGCTATTTGGCGCGCGCATTCAGGCGCAGCATTTAAGATTTTCCACGATCGCCGCTGGCCGCCATATTCTCGCCTCCCTTCGTATCAACATAATCGCTACTCAGCCAACGTTTGTAGCCATTCCTCGACAGATTCATACTTCGCTCATAGTTAAGCCCCTGCCTCGCAGTATGCATCCTCAGCATCACGTCGCCCGACGCGTAACTCTCGCAAATCTCCTTCATAAGAGTTACGGACAAGCTCAGGATGCCATTTGACTAGACGCCGCTTGTACAGCGCAAGAATTCATAGGAGCTGCCTACAACCCTGCTCTACCCCATCCCTTGACTTACCGTCTTCCCACACCCTCAACAGCTGAGGAGCAGCGGAGACCGCCATTGCTTTGGCCCTTGCGCAATCAGACGCAATGCACGTCTTTAGTGATTCGAAAACAACCCTGTACAAGTTTTCTAGGACGGATACACTCCCCTGCCTGGAAGTTGCTGCCCCCTCCCCCCCCCACGCCAAATTTACCACGCATAATAGCACAGTGGGTGCGTGCTCATTCGGGAATCCCGGAAACGAAGCTGCCGATAAACTGGCCCGAGGTTTGATTTCCCACGCTACGGACAGCCTCGATTAAGGCTTCTCGAACGAGTGGAATGGATGCTATGAGCGTCCCCTTTGTAACGGGGCGGTGACATGTGCGCCACCAGGCTCGTAAAAAAATTTAAGAACTTTTCTTTTAGGGGCGAAGCTCCTTACAGCGGCACCCGTTCGTCCCCCGTCGTAGTAGTGTGTAACCAGTCTTAACGCTAGTACCAGATCTTGACCTCCAAGGTGGTGCCGGTGGGAGATTTCTCCTGTGCGTTGTTGAACAATAAAAAATTCGCAGCGTGCGCGTTAACTAAAAGCCGAATTCTTCTGCCTCTCATTACCCATTAGCAGCCATTGGCATGTTCCAGTAGGAAACGTTAGTAGAAGTAGAAGTGTAAGTGTTAGCTAAAATCCGACTTCTTCTGTCTCTCATTCCCATAGCAGCCATTGTTTACCTCCAGGTAGTGCCTGGTGAGATTTCTCCTGTGCGTGATTAAACAATAAAAATTTTGTTCAAAACGCCGTTGATTGATGAAATAAACCAACGAAAGACGCCAGATGTTTTCTAAAAGCAAAACGAGACGGCTCGCGCCCTCGCCGCGAGCGCAGGGAGCCACGCGCTCCCCGGCAAACTCGACACTGCCCAACGCACTGCCCCGGCAAACGCGAGAGACAACGTTGGCGCAGGCAGCGTCTCGAGTTTCTTGATTGAGAAATACCGACTGCTCGCGTTGGAGAAGCGTTCACCGGCAACCCATATATATACATAGGCACTGGATCTTGACTTGCAATGAAGTGCCGGTGGGAGATTTCACTTGTGCATTGTGCATAGTTGAACCGTGAGGATTCGTAGCATGCGCGTTAACTAAATTAATCCGGAACTCGGCACGATCTACGATAAACATCCCGAGCTTCGCCCACTCATCATCATTCACTCCGTGATATGCTGTAAATTTTTTTAAATGCGAAGCACTTGTTAGCGAGATTCGGCGAGTTTGAGCGTATCTATCTACACTCTAAGCCAAAACCGAGCGAATTGGGAGTAACTGCTGCCGTTCGTCTCCACAATGTCCACTTAGTCCTGAAAGAGATCAACTGTAGGCCAGTGGTGCCGTGCGCAAACTGCGAGAGAGCAACAGTTGCACCGCGAGGAGCAAGCGGTTGTACCCACGGAGACCTTCCGCGAGCGCGCGCAGCCGCCAAGGAACGGCCAACAGCCAGCACCCGCGTAAGCAAATAGTCCGCGGAAGAAACATGCTCTTAGCAGTATATTTTAGTTTAAACGGTCGTGAACAGTGCGGTGTAAAGGAAGTGGTGCCGTGTATGTGTCACTAGAACAAAAAATAAACAAATTATCCATGCAGGAATTTTCGCTGACGCCCACGTTGTATCAATGCGCGGGCGTGCCGGTTCTCTCGTCACATGTGCTGCAGTGACAAGTTAGGCCTCGCTGGCCCGCGACGATGTTGGTGCGCTGTGGATGTGTTCTTGTTTTCGTGCTTTTAGTGTTGTGGCTGCTCTTCATCATGCCGTTCTTAATCATTCTCCACGTTGTGTTTACCGTGGTTCGGTTGTTGGAATGAAGTGCTGCGCCATCGGAATGCTACGAGCTGAATGGGACCTCGCCTGAAAGGTGCGTGTAAACAAAGCTTTATTTGCTTCCTGTTATTTCACTTGCACGCTTTTCAGATGTCATGTTAACCGCACATTTGTTACCTGCATTCTCATCTTCCCAACGAAACGTGCGTGTTTAATCACAACTCGTGCTGTAGAGCATTCCTAATCCTGTTTTACCAGGAAAGCTCAACGGGTTGCTTGGGTCGGCGTGACATGCGTACCCTCGATGGGGGCCACACGTTCGCCGAAGCTAGCGCAGCTTGCAAGGCACCCTTTCGCGGTACTAAATTTATACGCGTTGTCTATGCCAAAATATTGCAGCCTTCCAAAAAAGAAAAGCAAAAGCGTGTACGTCTCATCCTTCTTTCTACTTCAAAGTCTCTTTATAACCGCTTATACAGGGACTCCGAAGTATACGAGCTATTCGGTTAGATACGATGCTGTTGCATACTGCATGTCTAGCTTTAAGTTTTCATCTGCCTTTTAATTTAGCAATACTAGATTTGTGTTTCTATATACTGAGTTTTTTTTATTGGATTATTTGATTTTTTTGTATTGTTGCGTTCTTGTTTTTATTCCGGTATGTGTTTTGCATTATTTTTTTTTACTGTTAATACTGCTGCTAATCCTTGTATTATTTATTGGTAACCTTCACCGAGGGTCCCGTTACAGTCATTGTACCTTGGGACCCTCGTTTGTATATTTTATGCCTTGTAATTAACCTGTTATGCCGCAAGAAATCTGATTATTTGGTAATTGAAGTTTAGTGCCAATAGCACAGGTATCATTCGCACCAGCGAGCTGGTAGTCAGAGTTCTGAATTTGGTTATGTATAATTTTGAAGTTGCACTCTTAGTTGCTTATTAATTATATAAACTTTGATAATGTTCATGGCGCGGTGTTCATTATTACAGGCGTTTTAAAGCCTTTTTCATACCAAAATTGAGTGTTTCAGCAAAATGATGCCGGCGAGACATGCTACGCGCACGCAATCATTAGTTATAAATAAGCGGGCCGACAAACGTGTTTCTGTCAAAGCTTGCAATGTTAGGCTCTACAGCCAATTTCTTAAACGCCGTAAGCACATCTAAATTATACAGTTTAATTTTCCCAGGTTCACTGAAAATGTTTTTCCTGTGTCTAATCGATTCGATATGATGTAGCAACAATTCTTCGAACACTGCTGCCGCAAGTAATCAGTATTTCTGGAATGATATTTGCAGAACACAAGGACTCCGAGCATTGCCCCATCCTAAAGATGCCCTCACCATATGGAAGATCTGGGTATACCCTCAGTATTACTCAATGAAGATACCGAATATTTTTAAGGCGGCTGGACAGCATCCGTTTGGATACAGTACCATCCTGTTGAAATCCTTCACTCGTTCCCATCGTTTCTGCCCTGGCATTGCATATTCCGTTGGACTGAGCATTCGACACTGACTTTTCACCGAAGATGCAGAAGACATTTGACTCGATATGCCGCATGGTTGGTGTTAGCAGTGGTGTGCTGTCAACTGCACTTGTGCGTGTGGCGAGCATGCTACATGATGTAAAGAAAAAGAGTAATAAACTGTTCCTTGGTTTATATTTTGTCCATTATTTTGTTTAGATTTTGTCCATATCCCTGGCTCGGGGAACTTACGTACAATGCCTATGCCGCAAAAGCACGTTTGAGATAAATACTCGACCTCTTAATAAAAACTTCATATAAGGAAGACGGAGGAAGTAGCTCCTCGGGATCAAATGAACTGATAAGCAGCTTCATTTCGATGGGGTAACTGCAAAGCCCAACATTTAGTCCACTGAAAGCAGCTCACGGGTGACATTTAATCCCTGGGGAGCAATTGTGGTGACGAACACTTCATCCCCCAGAGACTAACCAGAGGGACTAAATGTTCATGAAGAGATGAACTGCTAGGAGACTAACCATTCGTCCCCTTACCGTTGATCCCTAAAGGGACCAATGGTTGTGGCAAGACATTTAGTCCCGCAAAGGACTGACCCCTATGCCCCCGTTGATCCCTTTTGGCTTAGAGTGATATATCTAGCCGCCTACGATTTTGTGTTCTCCTGGCCGTTTCGCTAACGGGATGTTTATGAAAATTGGTGTGCCACAACATGACTACATGCGAACATAGATGACAGGTCATAACATGAAAATCATGACATGCATGTCATGAGCGGCATGATTAACATGCCACGGTCTTCGTGCTCTCCTGGTCGTTTCGTTAATGGGATGTATATCAAAATTGGTATGCACGAACATGACTGCATGACGGACATAAGTGACAGATCATAACATGAAAAGCATGACATGCATGTCATGAGCGGCATGATTTGCATGCCACGGTCTTGGTGCCTGTCATGAGCGACATGATTTACATGCCACGCGTTTCAATAATGGGACGTATACGGAAATTGCCATGCCTCAACATGACTGCATGGCAATCATAAATGAAAGGTCATAACACGAAAATCATGACATGCATGTCATGAGTGACATGATTTACATGCGACGGTCTTGGTGCTCTCCTGGCCGTTTCGTTAATGGGATGTATACGAAAATTGGTATGCCACAACATGACTGCAAGACGAATATGACTGACAGGTCACAAGATGAAAATCATGATATGCTTGTCATGCAGCGACATGATTTACATGCCACGCGTTCCGTTAACGGGATGTATACGAAAATTGGCATGCAACAACATGACGGCATCACGAACGTAAATGACAGGTAATAACATGAAAATCGTGATGTACACGTCATCGACGACATGATTTACATGGAATGGTCTTGGTGCTCTCTTGGCTGTTTCATAAGTGGGATGTATAGGAAAATTGGTGTGCAACAACATGACAGCACGATGAACATAAAGGACGGGCGATAACATGAAAAGCATGACATGCATGTCATGGGCGGCATGATTTACATGCACGGGTTTCGTTAAAGGGATGTATACCAACATTGCTACGGCATAACACGACAGCATGACGAACGTAAATGACAGGTCATAACATTAGAATCATGACGTGCGTGTATGAGCGGCATGGTTTACATGCCACAGTCATGGTGCTCTTGCGGCCACTTCGTTAACTTCATATGTACCAAACTCGGTATGGCGAGACAACAATGCAAATTCATTTTAGGTTCCTTATGCGTGCTTCGCATTACCTTGACTCCCACAGCAAGGGGTATCTGCCAATTTTTTGCCCTTTCTATTTAAGTTGTCCTCATGCCTTTTAAATCTACTTCAATTAAATCGATCATAATATAGCTAAAACTTAAATTCATAGCCCAGTTCAGTGGCCCTTATGGCAGAAAGTCCTTATTTTTCCCCGTAATTATTTTTGTCCGTTCTCTCTGGTTTTGTGCCACTACTATTCCAACCGTCTCTTACTTATTTCAATTGCAGGTATGTTGAGGTTTCCACTGCTCTTCGTAAAACTCAAGGCTTCATGTAGGGTAGTCCCCAAACGTACACCTAGGTGCATATTTCCGCTTTCAATCACAACATGTTTCGTCGTTTCCCTATGTTCCTCACAGCATGTGCAGTTGTCTTCTTTACTGAATTTCGCTTTGGTAACTACGCGTTTTAAGGCAGCCCGATCTTCGCTTCAAACAGTAAAGCGCTTCCTCTTGAATTATCATAAAATGCTTCCCTCTTTATTTCGTTTTGCCCTTTCGGTAGTTATTCAGAGTCAGTTTTTTTCAATCGCTGCCATCCAGTAAATATTCACCGCCTCTCTGACTTTTCGCTTTACGCTCTTTGTTGTCCGTTCTCTTAGGGCGGTATATTTACTGGTGAGCCTCCTAGTTCTTTTTGCTCCACTGCGTGGCAACGCTCTTTCTATATAAATAACGGAACACCTTCACTGCCCACCTACTATCTTTCATATTCCTTGGCCTCTCTTCAAACCTTATTTTGCTCTGCGCTTCCCTTGCCTCAAAACTCGCCCATCCCATATCGCCCTTTACAGCCTCGTTTGTCGTTTTCCCGTGAGCACCCAAGGTGAGGGGTCCAACAGTTTTTTTTATTCCTATCCATTCCTGACTGTATGTATCTCTGGCCTCAAACACACCATTCAGTTCCTAAACCCCAGGTACCATTACCCCTTTCCACAGACCCCTAAGCACCTCGTACCTATTGTGTCCCCATAACGCTCTGTGCTTCATTTTTTGCAGCGTTGCTCTTTCCCTTTGCTGCCAAAGCTTTCTAGTGTACCTCCACGAATCTATCACCCTCATTTACCCATACCCCAAGGTACCTGTATTCGACTTCTCTCGGTATTTCTTGGCCCTGTACAGATACCGCCTGAATGGCGGGACCATTCAATACCATCAATCTACATTTTGTTACACTAAATCCTACTCCTAGCCTCGCCATCATTTCCGCTTATATTCACCAGCCATTGTACACGTTTCGACTGTCCGCGAAAAAGACAATATCGTCAGCATAAAATAAACCTGGAAGCATCTGCTCAATAACCAAGCCGCCGTGTTTGTGTGACAGATTAAAACCAATGTTGCTATCTCCTAGCGCTTTTTTCCATTCTAAACATGTACAGCACGAATAACAGCAGCGACAAAGGACATCCCCGCCACAGCCGCTTGCTAATATCATGGTTCTCTATGCTACTGATTCCTTCTCATTCTGTGCAAACTGTATTTTCTCGATGTATCTCCCTGGAAAGCTGTACGCAATCGGCCCCTATGCCCATTCCTTCCAATATTTCCCACAATATTTCCTTATTTCCTGATTAACATGGTCATACGTCCCAGTGATGTCTAGAAAAGCCACATACAAGGGCTTCATTTCTCTTTTAGATAGTTCTATACAGTGCGTAAGAACAAATGGGTTACCGTCTAATCGCCTGTCTACTCGAAATCCATTCTCAAGTTCTCCGAAAATATTGTTACTTTCTGGGCGCACACCTTTGCAGCGCTCCCTCACCCACCCTCAACCACTCCCAACAAGTTCCATCCAGACGCCTCTAGACCCACACTCTCTCTTCCCCGCAACTCCTGTCGCACTACCGTGGCACTTCACCCAGACGCCTCCTGTGCGGTGAACCTCACGGCACACTTTCCCATATTCTTTTCGACTGTCCCGCTGTTCCCCGCTGGGACAGCCTCCTATCTCAAATTTGGAGGACTGGGAAGACATGCTGTCGTCTACAGACCCGACACTCCAACTTGCTGTGGTGATTCGGCCTACGAATGCCATTTCATGAGAGGCATTATCATGTAGAGGTGGCTTGGACTGCTCGGTGGTCCAGGGATCCGGGGGTCCACACACACTAGCCTATAAAGTTCTCTCTCTGTCTCTCAAACTCAAGACACTTTGGCTTCTTCTCATACTCGAGGGTCCTGTTAATCAAGCCTTTCACTCCCACCCTAGTCGCCGCTTTTAAGCATGCGCTGAGACGCTTACACACGTAGCAGCACTAGAAATGGCTACACTCCGAAACGTGCGCTGTTTATCGAGGTATGCAGGAGATGAGGCATTGGAATTGAGCGGTCAGTATGCGTGGCATATTTTCCTGTTAAGGAATGGAGGACCGCGGGCACTGCGGACTGGCTCAGTATTTCTACAATGATATCTTTTAGCTCATTTTTTCACTATCAAATGAGTTTTACATATCGTTCTTGCTTGGCGTTGTTTCTTAAAGGCCAACTCCGGCGATTTTTCAGTGTCCACTGATCTTAATGAAATTTTCAATACGTGTTCCCTTCGGCAGTGTAGTAATATATTTCAAACCAGGCGGTTGCAAGTCATTTAGTTTTCCTGGAATCAAATTTAAAAATTTTTTAGCGGATTCCCCTGCGGGCCACCCTGTGTTTTTGACGCCATCACCTTCAACACTGCCTACCCGAGCCTGTGAGACTTTAAAAGCAAAAACGGCGGTACTTCAGCGTTGAAATCGTCGCTGTCAAGTTCAGAAAAGCTGGCATAACTCAATACATCCTCGGATGACCTCGCCACTGTGATTTTATCTCGATATTTCTGACGGCGGGAAGGCTGTGACGTCATCGCATACGCTGCAAGAAGCGTCTACCCGTTTCGGTTTCGGTTTGAACAGGCCTTTCGGTCGGTTATTTCAAATTATTGGTGCGTTTCTGAGCAAATTGAACCACCCTGGCTGCTACAGGACTATCAGTACTATTCGAAAACATTGATATCAGAACATGGTGAAAAAACCGCTGGAGTTGCCCTTTAACCGTACTGGAGAAACAAGAAATGATCTAGTGAGTGTACCATAGACAAGATAGATGCGTAGCAATGGATCAAGATTAACTATTAGGTTGGCGCGGAGGTTTAATGATGCTTCGAATATTTCACTGGGCAAGCTGCGCTACAACTGGAAGCGCTCCAGACAATAAATTGTTCAGTGGACTTCGATGCGCGTTCCACTGGCACTGCACCGTCCCTGGAGGTTTCCGGCATCTCAGAGTATCGAATGTAAAATTTAATGTTACGGAGAGCCGCGTAACTTAGGGGTCTCTTAATCGATTCTTCGCACATTCTCAAGTCTGTACTAAATATTTCGCGCGACTCAATAGGAGGCCAGAGTGGATCGCATCGCGTACACGTCATCGTTTTAAGAGAAATGATCCTAAACCATCTAAGACTTCCTTGTTTTGCCCCACTGAGTGATATTCACCCTTCAGCTTGTGGACAGTTGAATAAAATTTGACATGTCCTTGCAGATTTAAAAGACAAGTGAGATGCCGCGCCTCTTTATACTTGTTCTACTCATGCAAGATGCAAGAGACAGTGCACAAGCCCCTTGGCAACCACTAGACCCAAACACCGATCCTGCAATATATGAGGCTATTACGGATGGACTGGCACATGCCCCTATGTTGTTGGAACAATATTTCGCAACCGTGCTTGATATAGAACTCGCCCAAAAGCAAGTAAGTAACTGGCCACTTACACCCCTATGTAGAAGATGTCAGCATATTGACACGTGTGGTTGTTTTGATTTTCCAATATTCCGTGCAGCCATCATTTGTAATGCGACTATGCAAATATATGCATATTTTTTGGAAGCGAAGTTCCTTTATGTTCTCTGTCGTAATAGTCCACATTTAAAAACTCGAGCCATGCGAAAGAGAATCTTTATAGTTGAACTACAGATTCGATCCAACAACCGCGAGGTTGTGAGACCAGTGCACTAGCCGATGGAGACACATGCGCTGTTTTTTTTTTCTTTCATAAGACTTATGATATCATCTGTTGAAATCAAATAGAAGCTGTGAGCTAGCTACAGTACAAACAGTACGAATGAAACAATCATTATAGGGGTTGTGCCCGCCATGGCGGCCTTGTGGCTTAGGCAAAACGGCTGCTGATGTGAAGGTCACAGGATGAATCCTAGCCGCTGCGGCTGCATTTCAGCGTCAGAAATGGTAAGGCCTATGTACTGTGCGATGACAGTGCGCTTTAAAGAACCGCACGTGGTCAAAGTTTCCGGCGTGCTACATTACGTCATAACCAAACATTGTATTCTAGCTGGAACCGAGGCGCAGAAGATCGACACACACAGCGCTAATTTCCGACAATAAATTTTATTTTCAGGATCTGCGCCACTTTCATACCTGCCCATAATCAAAGGAAGAGGCGTGCAGGACACGGACACAAGGAGAGCAGTGAACAACACGAACGCAAATTGCGTTCGTGTTGTTCACTGCTCTCCTTGTGTCCGTGTCCTGCACGCCTCTTCCTTTGATTATGGACTGTTACCAACTCGCTCAACTTTCTGTCCTTTTGAATTTCATACCTGCATTCTGTGCAGTACGTGTCGCCTAAGAGAACAAGAATGGTACGTGATTGACAGACGTAAGCGGATAATACAGTTGGTAAAGCTTCATATTTTAAACATGCTCGAAAGATGCGATTCCTTATTTGACAGCGGCAGAGGTGACCTGATAACACATGGGTCACTGATCCTTGGTATTCTGGCGCTTTCAAGAATCACAGGGGTTCATTCAGATTTGCTTCTCCGATAACCACAGTGTCTTGAATGCAAGGGGCACATCCACACGCACGAAAATAAATTGCTGAAGTAACTCCCCGGCTCAGATTTGATAACCTTTTTTACTGTGCTCATTAAACGGCAGCTCCGACGGTGTTTAAGGATCTACTAACCTCAGTGACATTTGTGGCGTACGCACTCTCGGTACATGAATAATATTGCCGAGCCATACGGTTGCAAGCCATTTAGGATTCCTGATAATGAATTGTAAAGTTTTTTTAGCTGGTTCCAACGCGGACAACGCTGCGTTTTCGACGCCATTACCTACAACGCTGCCTACCCGAGCAAGTGGGCGGCTAAAAGCAAAATGGTGATAGCACAATGCTCAAGTCTTCGCTGTCAAGTTCAGAAACATGCGTAGCTCAATAGATTGCCGGATGACCTCTCCACTTTCATTTTCTGGCACCAACTCCATATTTCTGATGGCGCGGACATTGTGACGTCATCGCCTCCGCTCGACGAAGCGTCTACCCGTTTTGGTTTCGGTTTGAAAACATCGTTCATTTTGTTATTTAATTGGTTTGTTTCTAAACAAGCTGAACCACCCTGCCTGCTACACGACAATCAGTACCATTGAAAAGAGCGCTGTCGGAATACGGCAAAAATAACAGCCTTCGTTGCCTATAAGCCTCTCACGAAAAAACCTGCAGGTTTGGCCTATGTATCTCTTACCACTCGACAAAGGTATTCTCCAAACGAGACAAGCTGTGCAGTTGACGCCATTACTTCTTTTGTGCTTTTTTCCGCACGTGTACTTATTTGTACCGTACGGTCTTGCAGGCCTCTAGATAGACGTGGCCCCAGGGGCCCGGTCCCCTCCCGAAGTTTAAATTAGGGGGTAAGGTTTATTACATAGTGTAGTGATAGTAACATAACACTTGAGCCTATTAATAACGTTGCATTTAAAAAGTCACTTAGTGTCACTTAGTCTTGCCCTGGCACAGGCTCGTGAGCTTTCTTGGTGCTGAAAAGAACACGTCAACACTACCGCGCTTGCCTATGTTCTTCAGGTTGTTAGAGACGATAAATATGTGGAATTACAGCGCAATTTCTCTATCTGCCTCGCCCTGTCGTAGCTATTGCCGAGAGACCACGCTCTCCCAGCTGAGTCTGTCAGAGCAAAGTTTACGCAACTCTCATTAGAAAATGTTGTGGGACCCTTAAGCATCGCCTTAAGAGTTCAACGCGATAGCGATGCATGGCCCAGTGTCATCGCGCTGTTTCGCTTGCACGTTCGATTCCCACTCGGTCGGAAGGTTTGTTTCCATTCTTTGCATCAACCTCGAAGTTTTACTCAAGGACAACGTTGATTTCCGGCTCTTAACCAGTGACGCCGACGCCGGAATTTCCGCGAAACAAGCTTTTCAACGCTATCGCGTCAAAACCGTAAGTATTTACCCGCTCTCCTAAGTTCGTTAACGGGTGGTCTATATTTCCGGAGCCCTCCACTACGGCGTCTCTCATAATCAGAACGGGTTTTGGGACGTAAAACCTCACAAAACAACAACAACAAACAAGAACAAGTTCGTTAGCTCTTGCTTAAAGCTAGTTTACCTAATTCAAGCCATGATTTCTTTATTGCGCTTATCCAACACATTTCAGCTAGGCCCCTTTCATCGGCTATTAGGGAGCAGAACTGCATCTTAAAGGGGCCTTATTAGCATACGGTTCATAATACCAGCAAGCGTTGTCGTGGTGAAGCAAAATCCCAGGATATATGCGTTCAAACTGTGTTATTACCGGGAGAGGCAAATCTGAACTAACTCGCGTTATCACTGACAGCGCCCACATGCAGGACTTCGGTGGCGCTTGTCACCCCTGTCACTGTCGAATAAGGAATTGAAATGTTGTAGCATGCGTCAGACATGAATTTTCGCTTACGGTATTACCCGGTTATATGTGTCAACCAGGTGTCCATGTCTGCTCACTCCGTAGTCACGGTCTGCACAGAATATGGGTATAAAATCGGCGCAGTTCCCGAGCAAATAATTTGTTGTTCGAAGTTAGCGATGAATATATGGCCATGTGTGATTGCCCTTCTTCCACGTGTTTGGGCCAATTGTGTTGCAACAATATTTGTTTACGAGGCACCAAGCCCGAATTTCAGCACTGATGACCTCCACTACCGCGTCTGTCATAATGAAATCGTGGTTTTGGGACGTAAAACGCAAGCTGTAAAAAATCAGTCATTAGCGCGGCGCTTTATATGCGTGATGACGCAGAGCAAGGCCCCCGCCCGCGATACGTGCACGTTATTCGGTGCAAGCACGGCAAACGAAGATGATGCTGACATATTTGAGCAATGTGGATCCGTTGGGTTTTGAACGCAAAAAATGACTGAATAAGTGAGGCTAAAAATTGAGAAAGTAAGCAACAACCAAAGCAGGCGCGGCGAAAGGACCGAAAGCCGCAAAAGAAAGAAAGACGAAAGTCAGACAACAAGACAACGGAGGAAAGGGGGCAGCAAACAAGGAAGAAAGCGAGGTGGAGACAGAAAAAGAAGAGTTGTATAGAAAGAGGCACTAAAATGGAATTGCCTCCGTTTTTCCAAAATGGGAAGGGCTTTCCAAGTTTCTTTATTTCCTTTTACGTAAAATTTTATTGCACATTCCTGCCACTTTCATGTTTTAAGCACGATACAAGGACAGTACCTTGCCTTGGTACCCGGTGACCGTAATACGTAAGGCCAATTTGTGATTATGCACCCTTTGTGGTCTTGTCCTGCTTTGAGTTTCGGGAAATCAATTCTTTTTAATTATTTCCCAACAGTAAAAAATTTTCGCGCACCAAGACGTTAGTGTAACGCTTCACGGCGCTTTTCAGTGATGTGCTCCTGATTCCTCAGTTTTGTGGGAACCAATACGCAAGTTATGTGAACGGCAATCCTACGTTGAAAATACATTACGCGTTACCATCACATCACTTCATGCGTTATATTTCCAACGTTTGACTGCTTTCGTGCATTGTGAAACCATGTGTGTTATACGTCCTGATAGTTTCGTAGGACGAGTAACCGAGACGATAGGCGAAAATACGGGAAACATGGAAACTCCTTTTTGACAAAATGATAATGAACGAGGTCCCAGTGACATGGAAGCAGACATCAAACTTAGAGGATATATGAACTGGTGCCATAGTTCACTAATGACGAGAATCCCTCAGAACCGTCAAGATGAAAGTGACTTCGTCAAATGATGAAATAGAACTCACAGAATTATCATAGCTGATCAGAAAAACCAGGCAGAGAGATGCCAGGAACATTAACGTAAAAGAAATACAGAAAACAGTAGAGAACGGTACCAGCATTCAATAGGTCAGAAAGAAACTGCAATTAGGAGAAAGTAAAATGCATGAGCCGTATGATAAACAAGGTAACGTAATCAACAACTTCAAAGAAATAGTAAAGGTGGCAGAAGACTTCTACTGTGAACCGTACAGCTCTCAGGCAGGCCATGCTACGGTAGTGGAAATGAAATCAGAGGAGGACACTGAGATTCCATGTATAACAACTGACGAATCAGAAAAGCCGTAAAAGGGATGACCCGCGGTAAACCAGCAGGTGAGGACGGCACAATAGCCGACTTGATCAAAGACGGAGGAGACATCATATTTAAAAAGCTTGCGTCGCCCTTCAAGGAGTGTATCAACACATCTAGTGTACCGATCAGCTAGAGAAACTCTAATGTAATCCTAATGCACAAGAAAGGAGACAGAAAGCAGTTAAGGAATTACAGACCAGTTTGTTTACTCCCATTAATATACAAGCTATTTATGAAAGTAATTGCAGCTAGGATAAGAGAAACACTCGACTTTCACTAACAAAGAGAACAAGCTAATTTTAGGAAAGATTACTCAACAATGGACCACAACCATGCTATCCATCTAATAATTGAGAAGTTCACTTAATATAACAAACCTCTTTATATGTTTATTATAGACTACGAGAAAGCGTTTTATTCCATAAAAATAAAAGCAGTTCTAGAAGCTTTGCGTCGACAAGGTGTACCTGGCGTATACGTGCAAACCATAAGTAACATCTACAAAGAGTGCACAGCCACACTACTGGTACATGAAAAGAGCAGAAATATTCCGATCAAGAGAGGAGTCAGACAAGGATATACAATATCCCCGATGTTATTCACTGCATGCCTAGAAGAAGTGGTCAAACGTCTATACTGGGGAAAAGGGGAATTGGAATAGACGGAGAATATCTCAGCAATTTAAGGTATGCAGAGGACATTGTGCTCTTTAGCAATGATGGAGACGAACTACAAAACATGATTGATGACCTAAACAGGGAAAGTATTAAAATTGGATTAAAAATGAATAGGCAGAAGACCAAAGTTATGCTCAATAGCCTAGCTAAGGAACAGGAATTTAAAATCGACAATGAACCCTTACAATGTGTAAACGAGTACGTATACCTGGGACAGTTAATAACAGGAAGTCCTAACCATGAAAAAGAAATTCTCCGTAGAATCACAATGGGATGGAGCGCATTCGGGACACACTCACAAATAATGACTGCAAACTTGCCACTGTCACTAAAGCGAAAACTATTAAATCGTTGTATTCACCCAGTAGTAACGTATGAAGAAACATGGAGGTTCACTAAAGATCTAGAGACTAAATTAAGAAGCACGCAGCGTGCATTGGAAAGAAAAATGTTGGGGGTAACGCTAAGAGATAAAAAACGAGCGGAGTGGATAAGAGAACAGACAGGAGTAGACGATGTTCCTATATCAATTAAAAGGAAAAAGTGCACCTGGGCAAGGGCATATCATGCGCAGGACAGATAATAGATAGACAGTAAGAACGACAGAATAGATACCAAGAGAAAGAAAACGTAACAGAGGCAGGCAAAAGGTTAGATGGAGCGATGAAATTAAGAAGTTCGCGGGCATAAAGTGCAACCAACTCGTTCACGAAAGGGTAAATTGTAAATCGTCGTGACAGGCCTTCGTCCTGCAGTGGACTTAAGAATAGGCTGGTGATTATGATGACTGCACGTACTTTGCCTCAGGTCATTAAAGCGCGTTTCTCTACCTCGGTCCGCTTGCTGTTCCTGCATTTGAGTCCCAAAGAGCACTAAAAATAAATTCTTGTCTTCCCTAACCCACGCTGATTGCCTCATCAAATTTTCAGCACGTTTGTTTTGTTTTACTGTCATAGGCCGCAAAGCCGACACTCAACTGGGGCGCAAACCGGCATACCTGGAAAAGGACATTCCACGTATAAGCCACATGTGCTCGCATCATTCTTAATCGTGAAGTGCATTGGAAGTATATCAAGTTGTTGATTTCAAGATCCCTTATTCCTCTTCGTCATATCTCAAATCATACCATTTTAGGAAAGGGAAAATTAGCATCCACCCGTTTTGAGGCACAAGGCTGCAAGGAAATCCATAGTGATTTTTCAGAAATGAAAGCTTTCTAGTTGCCGAAAAATTAGTCCTGGTCCGGGGTTCAAACCCGGGACTAACGCCTGTTCGAAGCGTTGGTCCCGGGTTAAACGTCGCTCCACCTTGCGGGTTTCGGCAGAACTCATTTGCCTACCGTTTCGGTGAATACCAAGTTAACGAGGTGACCAGGACAGCACCGAGACGTAGGCTATGAGATAGATAGATAGATAGATAGATAGATAGATAGATAGATAGATAGATAGATAGATAGATAGATAGATAGATAGATAGATAGATAGATAGATAGATAGATAGATACGACCACATTTGCTCATCATGTCGGAGGTACTAACGTACGGTGCATAAACATGGAGGTTAACTAACAATCTAGAGAATAAAGTAAGGAGCACTCAGCCTGCAATAAAACGATAAAAAACGACCGGAGTGGATCATAGAAAAGACAGGAGTAGCTATCTACATATCAACTAAAATAAAAAAGTGGACCTGGGCAGGGCACATCATGCCAGGAGCAGATAACAGGTGGACAGTAAAGGAAACGGAGGTAATACCAAAGGATAAAAACGCCACAGAGGCAGACAAAAGGTTAAGTGGAGTGATGGAATTAAGCAGTTCAAGGGCATAAGGTGGAACTAACTGGCTCAGCATAGAGCAAATTGTAGATCGTCGGGAGAGGCCTTCGTCCTCCAGTGGGATTAAAATGAGCTGATGATGATGATGATGATCTGTGGCCTGTAAACTATGCCACTCATGAAGTGCATGTCATGATTTTCATGTTATGATCTGTCATTTATGATCTCCATATTGTGCCATACCAATTTTCGCATACACCCCATTAACGAAACGGCCAGTAGAGCACCAACACCGTCGCATGTAAATCAGAACATGCATGGCATGATTTTCATGTTGCGACCTGTGATTTATCTTCGCCATGCAATCATGTTTTGGCATACCAATTTTCGCATGCGTCCCATTATTGAAACGGCCAGGAGAGCACCAAGACCGGGGCACGTAAATCATGCCGCTCATTAGATGCATGTCATGATTTTCATGTTATGACCTGTCTTTGATCTTCGCCATAGGATATGTTTTCTGTGGAAGCACACAATGTAGAGAGAGCATGAGTTGAACGCGAATGTTGATGCTCACCTATATAATAGCACAGATCGAAAGCGCATGGTGTTTCTCCGAAAGGCATGTCGTGCAGGTTAAATTTGGTGTTCCTTATGGATGGGATGTAGGTGATGGTCCGTTGCGGCATAACGCTTATTTTCTTGAACTGTAAATCTCGATTTGTCGGAAATTACTTGCAGTGATTCCTATTTGATGTTAAAGAAGCTTTGTTGAAAATTGTTACACAATTCCCCTTAAAGCCTAAGGCGCAATATCGGACGAGCTAAAACAAAAATGTTAATCGGAAAACGCACACGTTTACCTTGCCATTATCTTACATGGTCTTTCATACACATGCAGCATGTACAATACAACACGCTACTGGCTAGCATATAAATTCCTATAAGTGCTTACACTTTGAAAGCAGCAATATCATCGGGCTTCATATTACCACATTTGTCTCTCAGAACATAGGGGACCACGTGCGTTACAAAGTGGTGTTCACTCTTGCAAAGTCAATATGCGAGCAAATTGTAAAGAGAAAGAAGACGACCTACAATGCCACTAATTGCCCCACACAAGTTAGTCAGGTGAGTGGCTATAGTCTTCGCGTGTCGGCAGGTCTTAACCGATAATACCACTCGTGCTAATGAGAGATTTCTTCTCAGTAACTTTGCGCAGCGTAGATTTAGTTGGTCAGGTCAGCTTCCGCGGAAGGGATTCTCGAATTATGGATGCCTATATAGTGCGCTCTACGCACACCAGAAAGGTGGGAAGTGGATCGCCGGTAGACATCACGTGATTTACCATATCCGGATCACACCGATTTCTACTAAACTACTAGAGGGAGTCTGGCGCTGGGATTGTTCAGCCGTCATTTGAATGATGGGTAGAACATGGATATGTTTTGTAGTGAAGTTTGAGACTCCATGTGTCTAGTGTCTTTGTGCTTGCGGCTTCAAACATTCTGGTGGTTTGTTTATTACTATTTTAGCTTCAGTGACGCGAGTGACATTACTACACTGCATTACGCGACGAAGGCAGCGGCTGTATTGCACGCATTACTGCTAGCAAGCTTGAGACTGTTACACTAATCACTGATAAGGTACCATGCAGTCTGTTTCGGTCTGGAGCTTGTTTATGGCCGTACATATTAGTGGGCGTGGTGTTTCACCTAGATTTAGAAATACTTCCGCAGCGTCTCTCGAAACTTATCGATGCGGTTGTTATGTGTTACAGGGAAAGCTGTATGTGGCAAGGCGAAACAAAAGTCCGTTCGTCTCCTACACACAGAACCTTCTCGATTGTCTGCGCCGTTCAGTCGCGTAGTTCTCTACGTCGCAGCCAAGAGCGCTGCACTGGCAGCGCTGTACGTAAAGCGCCATAGGAGGTAAAGAGTGCCGTCCAGTGACGTCGTTCTCTACGTCTCACGCCAGCGCGTGCGCCATTGGCAGCGCCGTCAGTTTATCCCGTCTCAGCCGAGCTGCCGAGACCGCGAGCAGTAGTTTAAACTTACAAATTGCACATGGGTAGCCCACGGATCGTACGAAATCCGGAACAGCAGACAACTTTCAAGGAACAGCAGCAACAGCAGAATTATAACCGTGGGAGAATTCGTGTTCGCCAGACCGATGCTGCAGTCCAGGCATAAGAACAGGCTTGGATGGCCAATCTTAAGTGCAAATGGCAGGCGGATGTTGCTAGCCACGACGCTGAGCTAACCCGAAAGATCTAACGCAAGGGACAACGTTAAGCCGGGGAAGTGGTGTTGCCGGCTGAGCAGCGTCAACGTGGCGATGGCGTCAGCGAATTCGCAGGGGCCATCGCCAGCTCTCGGCAGGAGTGAAACACATAACCAACAGCTCGTTACACTCCCACATGTCCGTGATCATGCGCGGCACAGTGTGCGGCATGTGAAATAAACAGTGTGGTAAAGCCAAGTCAAGCGTGCGCGTAACCTCATTAATAAACACAGACATGTAACTAATAATTAAGAAAGGCTTCATTACACTGTCCGAATTAACCAACTGTTAAACACCGGGGCCGTTTGTTTCAGCTCAGCAAAGCTGGTTAACCACTTGTACGGAGTGCTTGGGCGATGACCATTTTCTTCTTTTCTTTTGTATCAGATGCGACCTAAACTGTAAGCGTGGTGCCACTTTCACGGCTAGCATGCATGCCTTGTGACAAAGCTGTTTCTATATCTTGTACTACAGCATTTCAATCGGGACATATAATTAATTAAACGCCTACCAGGCGCGTCAAGTAAGCGCACGGTTATGGTGCCGAGCAAACGCTGACTACAAGACAGGCAGGCACACCCAAGAACGATGCTCAAAAAGTCAGCCAGGTCAAGGATCAGACGCAGTTCAATTAGCACGGAAGTTTGATTTAAAATAACGTTGTTACGCAAAACCAACCACCAAACGCTGCGTTTCTGCTACGGCCTCACGCAGCGGCTTGACCCTTATAGTTTGTAAAAATACAGTAGAGCACTTACTCTGCACCTTCAGAATTGAGCAATAGTCTATTTGTTAATTTAGAAGACGCACCTACATTTTGCCTGCTGCAAAACATTAGCACGTCGCTTACAAGAAAGAGGAAAGATATTTATTTTACATTAGAACACGACTATATCTGATACTTAAGCCTTTATGGGCGCTGCTAAATCTGGGCATAGGGAAGCCAACATTGCCATTATCGCATGATATTGCTAAATTTCTGCGTGTTCGCATTTTCTAACAGCGGGGAAACAACAAGATCTCCTGCACGTACATAATTATTATAAACTATACAGTAAAGACCCATTTTTCAAAGTCCCAAAGCCGCATGAAGAAAGTGGAACAAAGACTAGGCAAATCCATGTAATACCCATGACTCCCATGATGACTAAACTGCCTTGTTTGAAACTCCCATAGGCACGATAGCGCCACATTGCTCTCTAATATTTTCCAGCAAACTCTATGATCAGGACTGTATACCTTTAGATCAAGCAGTAAGTGCAGGTACTATCTGCGATTGGTTGAAGTGGTGTAACAAGTATTTAATAAAGTGAATAATTTCAATAAGAAAAAGAATGCCTGCGGAGGCGGGTGAGCAATGTTTCATGTTATGGTAAATATTTAGGTGGTAAGTCAAACAATTTGCGCAATACTTATTTACAAATGTGTACGAAGTGTTGGCAAGGTTGGTCGGTGGTTTATCCCACGGCGAAAATTTGGCAGGGCCAATGTAAGACTGCTTACGTGTATGATTGCTAAAACACCTTTAAAGACACGCGCGTCTGTCACATGTCACTTGCTTGTACGCGCGCACACGCGTTGTGAGGAACCATGCGCGTCGCAGTCTCCGTATTTAGTCTCATATGATTTTAGCATAGATTCGAGAGGGTCGCGTCGGCGAAGGTACACTGGATGCACTATCGCCGCCCTCGTTATTGCAGCTTTCCGTTGCGTACTTGAACAATTCTTTGTTTCTGTGTTAAGTGCACGTGTGCTCCACTCTCGTATTTGTGATGTTCTCCTTGTGAGGGCGATAATCAAATGACCACCGACCAAGGAAAATTTATAAAGCTTAAAACACTACAACGACGTTTCGGCTCCCGAAGGCTGAAATGATCTCTGTTACGACTTCAAAATGGCAAGTAGCCAGCGTCTGTACTCTTGCGCAAGATTACCATCGTTACGATTAAATGTGTGTCGTGTGCGTTTTTAATTTTAAAACCTTTCCTTGGTCGGTGATCAATTAATTATCGTCACGTAATCGTGACGGATGGATGGATGGATGCTATGAGCGTCCCCTTTGTAACGGGGCGGTGACATGTGCGCCACCAGGCTCGTAAGAAGATTTAAGAACTTTTTTTTTCCCGCTCTTTAAATTTTCCTCATGCCTTTTAAATTTACTTCAATCAAATCGATCATACCATAGCAAAAACGGAAGTTCATAGCCCAGTTCCCTGCGCCTTATGGCAGAAAGTCCATATTTTTCCCTATAATTATTTTTGTCCGTTCTCTCTAGTTTTCTGCCACCAGTATTCTAACCGTCTCTTACTTATTTCAATCGCGGCTATGTTCAGCTTCCCGTTGTTCGCCCTAAAACCCAAGGCTTCCTGTAGGGTGGTGCCCAAACGTACACCTGGGTGGATATTTCCGCATTCAATCAGATCATGCTCCGTCGTATCCCTATCCTCCTCACAGCATGTGCATGTTTCTTCTTCTTTGCTGAATTTCGCTTTATAAATACGCTTTCTAAGGCAGCCCGATCTCGCTTCAAACAATAAAGCGCTTCCTCTTGAAATATCATAAAATGCCTCCCCCTTTATTTCTTTTTTGCCCTCTCGGTAGTCATTCAGAGTCGTTTTCTTTTCATCGCTGCCCTCCAGTAAATCTTCTCCGCCTCTCTGACTTTTCCCTTTACGCTCTTTGTTGTCATTTCTCTTAGAGCCGTATATTTACTGGTGAGCCTCCTAGTTCTCTTTGTCCACTGCGTGTCAACACTCTTTTTATATAAATAACGGAACACCTTCACTGCCCACCTACTCTTTTTCATATTCCTTAGCCTCTCTTCAAACCTTATTTTGCTCTGCGCTTCCCTTGCCTCAAAACTCGCCCATCCCATATCGCCCTTTACAGCCTCGTTTGTCGTTTTCCCGTGAGTACCCAACGCGAGGCGTCCCACAGTTCTTTGATTCACATCCGTTCCTTATTGTATCTCTGGCCTCATGCACACCACTGAGTTCCCGAATGTAAGCCCCGGTACCACCACCCCTTTCCACAGACCCCTAAGCACCTCGTACCTATTGTGTCCCCATAATGCTCTGTGCTTCATTACTGCAGCATTCCTCTTTCCCTTTGCTGCCAAGGCTTTTTCGTGTTCCTTCATGTATCTATCACCCTCATTTACCCATACGCCAAGGTACTTGTATTCGCTTACTCTCGGTATTTCTTGGCCCTGTATGGATACCGCCTGGTCGTTGGGGTCATTGAATACCATCAATCCGCATTTTGTTACACTAAATCCTAGTCCTAGAGCCTCGCCTTCCTTCCCGCATATATTCACCAGCCGTTGTATATCATCTCGACTGTCCGCGAATAAGACAATATCATCAGCATAAAATAAACCCGGAAGCATCTGCTCAATCATCACGCCGCCCTGTTTGTGTGACAGATTAAAACCAATGTTGCTATCTCTTAGCGCTTTTTCCATTCTAACCATTCCATCTAAATGCTCGTCACCTAGCGGACTCTCCTGGAACCAGTCATTCCAAGGTCGACTTCGAAACGCGGCATGTTATCGCATTACCGGGCGCTGTAAAACAGCTCTATAGTCCTTTAGTCGACGCCATGCAGCCTCGAAGCTGCTCGAAAAAGAAAAAGAAAGAATCCTCATCAAAAGATTTTTGTTGCGTGCCTCAGTGCGTGTCATCGCGATGCAAGAACAGCAACACGGCGTTTCATCGGTTCGCCAAAGAAGCAGTCGACTCTGCGCACCGAGAAACAAGGATTAGGAACTTGCGCATTCTCAAGAAGGTGACTGGAACTATGCTAGTTTGTTCCAGGCACTTCACTAGCGATGATGTCTTCCTCCTGGGTGATTACACCGGTTGCATTTCTGTGCACGCGTTTATTATCATGCACGCTTTTCGAAGAGGCGTAGTGTAGTTTAGTTTAGCCAAGCGCGTGAACCCAGGTGGTCGAAATTTCCGGAGCCCTCCACTACGGCGCCTCTCATAATCAGAGCTGGTTTTGGGACGTTGAACCCCACAAAACAAAGCGCGTGAACAAAATAGCAACACTGTTTATACGTGTATATCGGGTAACGTTTTCTGAACGTGTCAGTGCTCAACCTGAACCGCAGAAATCTTATTGCTGACGTAATTATGCCCACATGCAATGTAGTAAGTAGATATAAAGTGAGCGCTTGCCTTCGTTTGCCGCCTTCGTCCCATGCGCGCTGCGCCTCGTAATTTGTTTGGTGGTTATGGAGCCAATGTGTGATCGTTTAACTTAGCGCGTTTGCAGTTCGAGTTAATCTGGTGGCAATTCAGGCTTTATTGCGCTCGTGCCAACTTTTGAGCCCTCGACCTGTTCACCGCGACTGTAAGTTTGGTTTCCGGCACGGCGCATAGAAGTGAAACGCGCTCATAAGTGACGCATTTGTACTCAAATCAGTTTTATCAGTCAGTTGTATACACCTTTCGGAGAGGCCTGCTACGCATAAACACCTGCCTTCTTCAACTTCAGGGTCGTTGGAAAGGCACTTTATCCTTAAAAAAAAAAATCTGATGCGGGTCTCCGAACAAGCGCGACGCTTGATCGCACAGCGCAATTATTTCCGCTGTTTCGCCGCTCAAATCCTTTAAGCAGATTAATATCAGATGTTCGGCAGCAAGAACCCTTTCGCCTTCGACGAAGCATCGTGGTTCGATCCCGCAATCAGGAAAATTTAACACAGCGCTAAGTGAAAGCGCGGCCGTGACTCAGCAGCTAGAAGCCATCTTTGTTTGTCTAAGCAATGTTGCCAGATGAACCACTTTTTCTCGAATTCTGAATATTCCAGACCAGACTTGCCTCCGTCCAACCCTCGATTTCATCTCCTTGTGAGTCGTGCGGAATACGTACGCCCGTTGGAATGCTCATACGCAAGGTTTCTGTACAGTTTAACACCATGACGCTGAGCCGCCACCGAAGCGCGTCGGCTCCCTCCCGCTTTCCCAAGGGGAGTCATCGATCCCCCTGTTCCGGGAGATGCTTCCTCTCAACGCAGGAAAATGTGTGTCCCTTTCTCGACCCTTTGCTTGGTCTCTGCCCTCGAGAGACTGAGAATGACCGGAGCGAAGCCGGGTTAGGAGATGGCCATCCGCAGTTGTCGTCAATGCGCAGGCTTTGGAGCGTGATGTTGACGCCCCCCGGAACCTGACAACGAAACCACGCGTTGTTAGATGAGTCATTATCAGCGTCCAATCATGCTGTCCTCCTTTCAACATGAAAGTGTTTTATGCAGTGGTCCACCAAGAAATCAGTGACGTACTTCATGTAACCGAAGTGCATCTTTGAAAAAACTGGCAGATCCCACGTGCAGGAATCAAGGAAATGCGAAGCACGCGTCAGGAAGGTAAAATTAATCTGCATTGTTGTCTCACTGCACTGATTTTTGTACGTAGGAAGTTAACGAAACGGCCGCAAGAGCAGCAAGACTGTGGCATATAAACCATGCCGCTCATGACACGCATGTCACGATTTTCATGTTATGACCTGTCATTTACATTCGTCATGGAGTCGTGTTGTGCCATCGCAATTTGGGTATAGATCCCATGAACGAAACGCGTGGCATCTAAATCATGCCGCTCATGACATACGTATACCATAATTTTCATTTTATCACCTTTCATTTATGTTCGTATTGCAGTCATATTGTGCCATGCCAAGTTTCGTATACATCCCATCTACGAAACGGCCAGGAGAGCACCAAGAGTGTGGCATGTAAATCATGCCGCTCATGACTTGCATGTCATGAATTTCATGTAATGCCGTGTCCTTTATGTTCTTCATGCAGTCATGTTCTGGCATACCAGTTTTCGTGTACATCGAATGAACGAAACGGCCAGGAGAGCACCGAGACCGTGGCATGTAAATCATGTCGCTCATGACATGCATATCATGATGTTTATGTAATGTCCTGTCATTTATATTCGTCATGCATTCATGTTGTGCCTTACCTATTTTCGTATACATCCCATCTACGAAACGGCCAGGAGAGCACCGAGACCGTGGCATGTAAATCATGTCGCTCGTGACATGCATGTCACGATGTTCACGTTACGACCTGTCATTTATGTTCGTCATGCAGTCATATTGTGCCATACCAATTTTCGTATACATCCCATTAACGTAACAGCCGCAAGAGCACCAAGACCGTGGCATTAAATCATGTCGCTCATGACATGCATGTCACAATCTTCACGTTACGACCTGTCATTTATGTTCGTCAGGCAGTCACGTTGCGGCATACCTATTTTCGTATAAATCCCATTAACGAAACGACGAGGAGAGCACAAAGTCCTAGGCGGCTAGATAGATAGATAGATAGATAGATAGATAGATAGATAGATAGATAGATAGATAGATAGATAGATAGATAGATACGCTCAAAGTCGCCGAAGTTCGCTAAGAAATGCTTCGCATTTAAATATGCACTTGCATTCACTCTGAAAAAGTTCCACCCAGGCGCACTCGAACCCACCTTCAGCAGGGATTTGCCGAGAGGAGCTCGATGCTCTACCGATGCACCACCGCAACATCACTCATAGAGGGAACGGATTGGCAGAAGTTATATTTAATTCCCATATGGTTAAAGAAAAGGTGTTTGGTCTTTAAAGACCAGCTATGGTCTTTAACAAGCAAAATTACTCTTAAAAAATTAACATCGCCTTCCTTATTGTGCACTCTTGGTTCGCTTAGGTTCGCTGCGGTGGTACTGCCGTCTAGGAACGATAGATAGAGCGAAGCAGATTGTCGTGCTTATTCGTGCCGGCAGTCAGCGTTTTGGTGGTTTACGCGTATCCACTCTCGACCGCCCAGAACGTTAAGGCCGTGGCGCCGTCGTCATGGCGCGTTCCAGGGCCAAAGTACGAACGCGGCCGCTACAAAATTTGTCATGCGTGGCGAGGTGTGTTGAGTTGCGACGCACACTGCTCCAGTATCGCAAAGACGGCCGTCGACAAGCAAGTGATTGGTATTTCGTTGCAGTGGGCTGTCTTTTCACAAAACGATCCGCCGACAACCCGTTCGACTTCGCCTTCAAGTCGTCACCATTTGCGGACGATCCTCGTATATGGCGCGTGCAATTCCGTTTTTCCAGAGCAATATAAGTCGTTCGAAAACTTTCTCTCCTGCACAATTGTCGAGAATCCATATGGTGTGTTGAGGTGCCATTGATGTCTAGATTTAACGTGTTCACATGTTCACATTACCCAAGCCATCTCCCGCCCCTCGGTTCGCCAGATTGCCACTTATTTTAGAAGGATTGAACGCTGGTCCAGCTGGTAATCCATAACAGAGATGAACTGCGCGAAATAAACAGGCACAAGAAAGACACACGCACAAGCGCAGACTAGCAACTGAAGATTTAATGAAGAAAACACACATATATACTGAACAGGATACTGTTCCTTATATATGTGTGTTTTCTTCATTAAATCTTCAGTTGCTAGTCTGCGCTTGTGCGTGTGTCTTTCTTGTCCCTGTTTATTTCGCGCAGTTCGTCTCTGTTGCCACTTATGCATGCGACAACTTCGCGAAGACTGGTTTTACTTTCTTGTTATACAGGTTCCTATGACAGCGATCAACGACATTTTTTTACAGTGCTGCGCTGTGCGATCGGCGAAGAATACTCCGGCAAGCATTGAAGGGCGCAGGCCGAGCTTCATCCTCGGTAGCGTTGATGTTAGACTGATTTGTGGCAGAGTTGTGGAAGCGTATGCGGCCGAAAACACCCATCAACTTGGCACTACACATCTACGTATTCAGGCAGTGTTGCCGCCGCGGAATACTGTGGTGCATATACACCATCATTTGAAATAGTTGTTATTCTCCCCCGGGCCTAAAGCTGCAGTCGTGACAGCTTAAATTGCTAGGCCTTCCGCGTTGGGGCTGCCGTGTAACTGCTACTTCGGTAGTACGCAATTAACTGACCCCGTTTGGCGGCCCAACGTGTGACCGTTCGTGAGGTGAGGCGGTGTGTGTGTGTGACTTCCACCTAAAAGGCTTACCATAGCTCCATGAACGAATGAGTTGCAGCCGTTCTGCACACTAGGTGTCTACACACAGGCGGCACACCCTACTGTTTAAACTTTCAGAATATCCGAAAACTCATTTTCGAGTGGAACGCGCATATTGAGTATCTTATATCAGACCGCGCGGATATTAGTCCATCAGTATTCCCATTCTGTGGGCGAATAGGGGTAAGAAGCATAGAGTGTGAACATAATAAAGACGCGGCACAAGCGCGATAGGGTAAGCAAAAGTAGAAGGGTCGAAATGACGCAAGTAACGCAGGCGACAAACTGTCACGCCTCGAGGTGCTGATTTGTTATGGACGCATGACAGTGTTCTGGGGCACTCCATCATGCCGTTGTAGAGAGTGCCCAGTTTTGTAAAATAAAAAGCGATACTCTAAATCTTTGCATTCATTGTGAGATTCAACAGCAGAGCTAGCCTGTTTAGTTTTAGTATTAGTGAATGAAGGACCTGTGTCAACAAGAGGGGTTGAAACCGGTTAAGTAGCGGTGAGCACGCAATTGTTTCGCATGCCTGCTAAAATGGAAAGTAAAAGTGTTTCCTTCCCCTGCTTATTGCGGATGACAGATGAATGACACTTGTGTCCTCGGAACTAAAATTAGCCGTGATTTTCAACGTGGAAGTAGTGCAATACTATTCACCAGGTTTGTCGTTCGCATCAGTACGCACACTTTGCAGCGGCCATGTGACACGCACGGCAGCCAACCATCTGGACGCTGTTCGTTTGCTTGGCGTTAAATGAAGCTGGGGGTCCTGAAAATTTTGGACTCGTCTGTGGACAACACGCGGGAGTTGTAAAAAGCATTTTTATGTGGCTTTATCGGAATAATATATGATAATGTTCTCGCACAGTAGCCAGAAGATTAGGGCCCGTGGGGATGCGTTATAGATTATAATCGCGTTACTCCATGAAGGAACACAAGAACTTCTTGTAACACGTAGTTGCAGCGTTCGTAACGCTGCGAACAGAAAACACCAGCGCCGGTATCAGCCAGGCATCGGGAATATGAAGCCTGAAGTGACCGAAGTGGTGCCTTAAAGTCCACAGAGTGTCTCATGAAATAAAAGGATGGTGCAAAGTTACTAAAGTGCCTGCTTTGCATTTTGCACTGCGTAAGCCAGCTGGGTTATGCCGGCACGGTTCGGGGCGACCGCAGAAACCCATCTCTTGGAAGAAGCACTGTTCGCATTCCCCCTTGCGTTGAACTAAAATCCTCTGGCGTGTGGAAAAGCCCGTGTCGGAGAAACTGGCCAACGCTCCCATCAGGCGGCTTGAGAGCGCAGGCGATGTTTTAGTAATATGACCCTTTTTATTTTACATGCGCTCCATAGCTCCTGCGCCTCTGAAGCATTGCAGTATGGCAGTCCAATTACAAGCTAAATGGCGATGCCACTGCAAAGGTTATTATGCAAGCGCACCACCTTCGACCCTTGAGCCTACATGAGGTACCACAAGTTCAGTCCTTTTTAAGGGAAACCTCTATTAATCGCACACAAACAATTGCAGTTGATAGATATAATGTATTGTCCTGTCCTCGCCCTTCCATTGCTTGAAGGCCAAGTCCGGGTACTGTTTGAGCATGTCAAGTAAATGGCGATTCTATGCTCCTGAGGCGCTCCTGTCACACTCATAAAGCAGAAATGCTCAGTAAATGCGAAATTAAATCACAAGAAAGTGCGAGATCAAAAGCTACATCTCACCAGAGTGACGTGAAATGGGTCAAACCGGCCTTTGGCACGGGCGGACAGTGCAGGCGGCCCTTCCCCTGGCGTAATTTTTGCGAAGCTTGGCGGAGCGCGCGCAGATCTCGAAGGCCATGATATACACCGGTGCGGCTCCTGTAGATTTGTTAAAAGGGACGTGAAAACACAATTGTGGCCAATAATTGTAAAGAGCGAGGTGGGTTGGTTCGAGGTAATCAGTAAAAATTGAATTTCAAGCAATCTGCGCATCTCTCGAGCCTGTAATCACTGCACAAATGACCGAAGCGGGCTAAGGAACGTCGGAGTTGGCCTTCAACGTTGTGTGCGATGTCCGATGCTTTTTAGGTGAACTTGCGCGCCCTGGCCATATGCTTCGATGGCTAAAAAGGCGACGAAGGCGTTGCTGGCATACCGGAGTCGACAGATCTGTGCGAGCGCCTCTAGACAATTTACTTAGGAAGTATGCGCGCATGGTTGGGCTCTTCTCTCTCTCTTCGTCTTTTTCCTTCTATTTCACCCCTTATCCCTTTCCGCAGCACAGGGTAGCAAACCAAACACGCGTTTGGTCAACCTCCCTGCATTTCCTTACTCTCTCTCTCTCTCTTCGATTATCCTAAGGGTGTAGTGACACCATATTGCGGCAGCTCAAAATTCACATTTTGGTTTTCTAGCCATGTATTGTTAACGCCCTCCGCACACGGAAGCCAGGAAGAAGTACGTACAAGATATTTTAGATTGTTTTTAAAGTTTCGTCGCCAGCACTGCCAGCCAGCCCCAGCGCAACGGAAACTACGATGGGGTATGAGCACACTATATTAAAATCACCGAAATCGCTTTCAGAGTTGCTGGACGACCGTGAAAAGGTCCTTGTTTGCGTTCCATACGCGTAATTGATCACAGACGGCAAAGTTTCAGAGACGCTATCACGATTATTGTCCCTACGTGACTCAGACGTACGTCCGACTATGTTGACACGTCAGTAGTAAACCACCCCTCGAAATCGAAAACGAGAGTGGGCTTTTAAGGAAGCGTATTGAAAATGTATTCAATGCCTTGCGAGGAACCACGATACTCTTTTGGGGTTCTCCACGCCAGTGCTTCGTTTACAGGAATAATACCAGAATGTCAAAAATTCGTGCCGGTACTTTTTTAAAGAATATCAACAAAGTAACGCAACCGACTAATTTTCTCCTTACATGTCAGAATCTCTGCGGCTCTACAAAGGTCTTCGCGGGAGCCAGATTTATTGCGAAATACTCTTTTTTCAACGAGGTTACTCTTGCGCTTATCGTTTCATATCGCCATTTCATATGACCAAAGTCCACGAGAATATTGTTGTTTGCACTGTGTACTCAAGCGGCTTAATTTGGTTGGACGTGCCACACGGGCATCGAAAGAAAGCATAGCATTTTGTTTGAACCCCTCCCACACGTGCGCTTGTCCTTTTATTGGAAAAAAGCGATACTCTACATCTTCGCATTCATTGTTAGGTTAATATATATATATATATATATATATATATATATATATATATATACATATATATCTAGAGAGAGAGAGAGAGAGATGATAGTAGACCCTCGGAATTGGCAGCAAAAGTGCGGAAAGCGTTTATTCAACGTTTCAGCCGGAGACCGGCCTGATGAAGGCCGGTCTCCGGCTGAAACGTTGAATAAACGCTTTCCGCATCTTTGCTGCCCATTCGAGGGTCTACTACTCATCTCTGCCTGCACGCCTTCGGCCTATTCACCACCATGACTACTATATAATATATATATATTATATATATCTATATATATATATATATATATATATATATATATTACACTGCTGGAGCTATGACGACGATATAACATCATCCTGTCCCCTGGCAATGACCTGTGACGATTAATCGATAGAAAAACCTTGAATGCACATTTCCGTGACCTGACGTTTAGGTTAACAATTTACGTTGCAGGCTGAGAAGAGATTACTGCATAGCAACTCCTAATATTGACCTAGTCTCACCATATTCTATTGTAAAGGACCTTCCCGTGCAAACTCATAACAGTCTGCCAAGACGGATAACACCCAATAGAGCATACAGTAGTGAATAAAGTGCATGCTTCAGTGCGCACACGAAGATGATTTCACCTTCATGTGTGCGTGGCAGTATTCCACAGACGGACGACAAGATTTTATTTTCCGAGGAGGTGCGACATGCAAGCTCTTCCACTCCCTCTCCCTCTCTCTCTCTCTCTTTCTATATATCTATATATATATTATATATATATATATATATATATATATAGTATGTATGTATTATTGTGAGCACTTTTAACGTACTTGATGTTCTCATCTGTACTAACCATCATCATCCCTGTTCCTGTTCTTCTTCGTGCTTTGATGCTGGGAGTGCCTGCAGAATAAACGTGCCTGCCGGCTTTGTCTGGTCCGGACTTCCTCGGTCTTCCAAAGTGGTGGAGGTGCGTCAAGGTCCCAACGTCCTCCTGCGTTTGTGATCTACCTGGAGCTGCGTTCCGGTCGCCGTCTGTGCCCGCCCACCCCTACAGCTATGGATACATCGGACCCTCGCCCTTCCGCTAGCCCTAACGCTGCCACAGGGCGGTATCGGCTCCATCGCCTGCGTCTACCATCGGAAGCCCTCAACGCGACCTTCCTATCTTGCAGGCCTCCGCGGTGATGACGTCGGCGATTGGCTCGACACTTACAACACAGTGAGTTCAGTCAACCGGTGGACGGACCCCAGAAGTTGACCAATGTCCCATTTTCCTCACCAGTGTTGCCAAGACTGGTATTTCAATCACGAATCTGACATCCGCGATTGTCCATCGTTACCACAAGGTTGCGACAAATCTTCGCCTTTCATCAGGCGTTCAGAGGTCGCGAAGCACAAACTGGCAGTACGTGTCCAACTTCAGCACGAGTCGTACCCCTCGTACATTGAGGATGTGTTGGCTCTATGCCGCCGTGCGAACAGCGAGATGACAGAAGCCGACGCGTTCGACTCATCCTAAAAGGAATTAGCACGGCCGCATTCAACGTCCTGGCTATTCAACATCCAGCCAGAGTTGAGGATTTACCTTGTTCTGTCAAACCTCGTCGAGTTGCAGTCCCTCCGCGTGCAACAAGACAACGACCCCGCCTTCTCCCTCATTCTGATTTGCGGGCTCTCATCCGCAGCATCATCCGTGAAGAGCTCCAAGAACAAGAGCAGAGTCGATCCGAAGTTGCTTCTATTCCATCTACGACGTTCATTTTGCGCAACATTGTCAACGAGGAGTTGGCAGCCATGACCACAACCGACTGTGTATGTCGCTCCAGCACCAGCCCGCTGCCCACATATGCCGACATTGCTGCTATACCACCATCTGTACTCACATGGGGTCTGCCGAGCTTACATGCGGTAACTTGGCTTCTGTCAGCGCAAGAGCGCCAGCTCCGCCTTCCACCTTCAATGGCGTCCGCCCCGTCCGGTTTTGCTTTTACTGCGGTATACGCGGCCACATCTTTCGTTCTGCCGTCGCCGCCAACAGGACGAAAGACGTGGCTATGCCGAGTTCGAGCGAGACCGGATTCGTCGACCTGATCCTTACTCCAGACCCGTACCCGTGACGCAACACCGCTCCCCGTCTCCCCCGGCTCCCTACCCTACCTGCTAGATCCGATTCCGCAAGACGCGGTTCTCCTGCCTACCGCCGATCTGCATCCCGGCTTCGCCCCATGTTCTCCCTCGTCGACCAACACACGGAAAACTAAGGATTGCAGTTTTTGGAGGGGAAACTGCTTCCTATCGATCATTGGAAACACCTGCTGGACGACCTGCTACATGCCTCTCTGTAATTGTTGAAGGTATTCCTGTGGAAGCTCTGTCGACACTGGTGCCGCCGTTTCTGTGATTCGTCGTGATTTGTGCGCGCGGCTCCGCAAAGTAAGAACACCTTATCTTGGACCTGTGTTGCATAACGCTAATAGCGTACCCATTCTTCCAGACGGACAATGTACGGCTCCGTCTTGATTCACGGCAATCCTTCCCATATTCAGACGATTTACTATCCACTTGTGCTTATAGACTTATTCTAGGCCGGGGACTTCTTGCAGTCTGCATCCGCTGTGATCTCGTGCAAGAGAACGTTGTCTACATCACAGGTACAGCTGTTGCGCCTATTTCGGAGTCCCTTCCAGCACACTAAACTTGACTGCCGATGCTAATTACGTCCTCCTCCTTCATCACGACAACGTCATTGCTGTCACGTCCAGTCAGATCGCGGATGGTGATGCGCTGGTTGCTCCTTTTCTGCGCTCCACCACGCGAGGCATTCCAGTCGCTCCTGGCTCGTCCGCTTTTCCCGTGGGCGAGCTTTTGTCTCCGCCAGAAACACAACCCCGATGCCGTGCCGATGCCTAAGGAGATGACCGTGGCAACCTTCACCGACCCGTGCACTAATCTCTAGCAGCGCTTTGCCCTTCTTCACCCCTCAGCCCGAGCCACAGGTTCGCATTCTTCTTTTTCTCCGCCCGCAGTAATCGGTTCTGACCTAACTGTAATGGGGTTCTTTGAGAATTAGGTGAGAACGCACGTTGCGTCTACGATCGCAACCGTTCAGGATACGGCGAGGCTTTTTCCTGTGAAGACTTCGTGAAACCCGAACGAACACGAACACAGAACACAAAAGACACTATAGGAGAAAACACTCTAACATGAGAAAAAAATTGACGGCAGATCCACGAGGTGAATGATGATGAGATTGGGCGAAGCTCCTGGAAGTATCATCGGTTAAACCGTGAAATTTCTTCCGTTAATTCGCCTGATAAAAATGACGTGAAACGATGATAAATGGCGTCTGATATCGGATGTATTCTGGGGTTGCATGCGTCCGCCTACTGATTATGTAGCCAAGAAACAACAGCTCTAGATATATGAAAGTACACTTCTCAGAATTCGGGACAAGCGGCTGCTTCATGTACGACACTCCGCCTTTGCAGCTTTTGCTATAAGCTCACCGCAACGGCTGCCGTGCCAGTGGCATATACAGGAAGTCTTTACTATTTGAGTACGGCGAAAGCGTTCTTCCTTACTAGCTGATACGTCGCCGATGCGGGAAAAGGCCTAACTCGCATGGCCTTAAAC